>JARGXW010000957.1:0-48009 GCA_029204085.1 Mycena sp. CBHHK59/15
CTTCCAGAGTGTACTTCGGCTGGGGGGGCTATGTGATGGAATTCGAGAATCCTCACTACACTCGTAGCGCCCGTACACGTGATTCATCACGGATCCGCCCGGATCCAAATATGAGTCAACATTGCGGGTTAACACCGCCTTTTGACTCTGCCTCATGACTCCCCCCGAGTCATTTATTTATATTGCTCTAACTAGTATATAAGAGGAGTGTCTCCCTCATGTGGGACACCTTTTATCTCTTGCTCAATCCATATACAGTTGACCCTGTAAAACTGCGTGATTCTAAGTGAAGCTCAAGAGCTCATTAAGAAATTACCATCGGCTATCTTTGAAGTAACGCTTTACGCTTGCGTCAAGGTTAGTACAGCAATCTTAAGAATACGGAGACGTTTCCCGTGTTCACGTCTAACGAAGATTAACTCTCGTTGGTCGGTTGCTTAAGGTAGATTTGCGTTGGAAACAAAGTTGATTATATAGGGATTTGAACACTCTATTTTCTTTCTATTACCGAACAGCAATACCAAAACACTCAAACGCGTGCTACGTCAAGCTAAGCTCGCGCTCAGCATTCCGCGCACATACGGTTTCGCTAACATCCGCGTGTGTGCCATGTATGCGTTCAACAGACGGGTTGTGCTCTCCCTGGGGACCGCTGCCATAACGGTCACCGCACTGGCCTTCGTGCGTCGCTTTTACCAGAACAACCAGACTCACAAACCTCATTCCGCGGAGGCAGTGGTCGGTCGTGAGCCCGAAGACAACGCTTGACACGCGGCTCACGGGATGCCACATCACCACGCCAAACGCGCAGTACGTTCCTCTTCCTGACCGCCCGTCCGTCCGTGCGTCTGATGCCCATCCGCCGCGGCAGTGTTATTCGCGAGTCCTTTCAGACAGTGGCTTCTCACTGTATCGCTGACGCCACCCACAGGCGGTGCTGTGCCGTGGGTAGGAATGTGTGTCCATTTCCCTCGCGTTATTGGACCAGCCGGGAATTCATGCACTGTTGGTGCGAACTAGACTCGTGTGGGACATCATCGTGCTTGCGCTGACGCTCCACCCCGTGTACGTGCACAAGCGAGCTGGGGTCGCCCCGGGCGCCCTCCTTCAGGTCATGGTCCGGGATGGTGCGTGTTCGGTCCCCATGCACATGCTTATCGTGCTGTCTGTGACATGCGTTTCGCAGGAGCGGCGTATTTCAGGTACGTGCTCTACTGTCGCCGCAAACACGCCTACCGAAGCAGACCCCGCCCAGCGTGATGTGCTTTGTGAACCTGGCGAACATCTTGATGCTATACGTGCGTGGCGGCCTAGTCTGAGTGTAGTTCGTTCTGTACTCATTGTCTCCTCCCATGCATAGCTCGGTGATGTGGGTATTCCCCCGCCCGATGGCCTTCCATCGTTCGTCTGTTGAAATATACTACAGGCGATCACTGCCGACAGTCTCACCTGGTCCACCACGGCGTGCGTCCAGTCTCGTCTCATTGAAGGTCCAGTAGTTCTCGGCTGCTTACGTGGGCATCGCAGGGTATCCATGACACTGACCTCGCGCTTGATGCTTCACCTCCACGACGTGGCGCACGGCACCCTGGGATCCTCCACCGATGGCTCAAGAGGTCGAGCTCGAGACGGTTCGATTCCGGCAGGATTTACGAGCGTTGGACACATCGAGTCACTCGGATGACAGCGAGATGCGGACAGGAGGTATCGCAGCTCTGTAGCTCTATGTTATGGCTGGTATTTACTTGGCCTCCGATTTATACTTGGAATTCCGATTTCTTTGTGAGCGCAATTTCGAAGAATTTGGTGGAAAGCGCTCATGCGCTATCCAAAACTCTTAGCTAGGCTAACTTCTTACGCCTCATAATCGATCCCGATTCCAGCGCCAATGCCCCACGACGGGGCGCATTGTCGCAGAGAATGACTTTTTTCAGTGGAGATACCCGGGCCGTAACAAGGCGGTTCGTCAACACTGCATCAGCACAGGTATTTGACGCGAGTTTTATGATCGTGCCTTGTACACTCAGATACTTCCTGGGCCCCGGCGTTCCCAAGCGGGACCGTGCCGTGTAATTTACCTACCTACCTACCCCACCACCACCACTACGAAAGATTCCTGCCCGACCCTTCCGCTCCATCCAATATCAATTCTCTTGAAGGGTATGGCTCGGGGGATTGGAGAGGCATGGCACATTTATATTCATCAAGTGGCAAGGTTACGGACTCAGCCCTCTCTCTCAGCCACGGAAAATCGGCGGCGGAAAGAGCTGTTGTTACCCTCGCCCGCGCCGCCCCTACCGAGCTCGGCGGACTAATATCATGGGTGAGTAACCCAAATAAGCTGACGATGACGACCCCTCTAGATAACACGTTTGTTTCTGATCTATGCAGGCATCACCAAACCCGCCATCCGCCGCCTGGCGCGCCGCGGCGGCGTGAAGCGCAGCGCGCGGCTGATGTACGACGAGGTACGCGGCGCGTTGAAGATATTCTTGGAGGCGGTGATCAAGGACGCGGCACTCTACACTCAACACGGACAACGGTAAGTTTTTTTTTGTCTGTGTCCTAACCATGATGAGCTTCTTGGCTGTTTGAAGGTCCACGGTCACCAGGCTGGATATTTTATATGCGCTTAAGCGTTCTGGACGTACACTATACATCAGTAAAACTACACGTTTGGCTTTGGCAGCTTTGATCTTTTGAAGACATCCTTGCACGTCTTTGTCTTTACGAAAGTATCTTTTGTCTTTGAGGGCCCATCTTTCGACGTCTTCGTCTTTCATTCCAGATCTCACGTCTTTCAATTTCGTCTTCAAAATTCCCCGCCATCGTCAAGATTCAAAGATACAAAAGACACGGTTGAGCGGAAAGATGTTAAAGACTTTAATAGTATTGTATTCAAAATGCAATTTCATGTGAATGGTGGTCAGCGTACTTATTTATGTAGAATGCTTTGAAGCTATCAAGAGACGAAGAATATTTAAAGTGGTGCGGTAGAAAATCATCACCGAAGATAGGGATCAAATGCGCCCCTCGGAGAATAGTGTCAAGATGAATAATGTCCAGGATACGATGGCCGTGCTGATCGGTGTCTGGCTCGACCATCCACATCCCGACGTCGGGACAGGGCTCGTTCCCGATAGCAGAGAACCAGGTGACCAATGCACATGGATACTCAAGGCCATGATGCTTGAATGACATGAATAGCAGCACACGCGCCGCAAGCAGCCCACGGAACCCTGGCTGCTCTGTGTCTTGCTCAACAAACACACAGTCATAGCGGGGGGGGGTCCACCGCGCCACGAACTCACAGCCCGAATGCGCTCCCGAAGCAGCCCGCCAATACCGGATTGATCGCTCGGGGCGTAGAATGTTGCGACGGCCGACGGAAACACCTTCACGCTGCGTGGGGCGTCCGGGCAATCATCGAGATCAATGTCGTCCACGGGGATATCCAGATCCGGATGATCCTGCGAGTACAAAAAACGCCGTATGAGATTGGGAAGCGAGGGTAGATGGAGGTGTTCGGCGAGGAGATGAGGAGTGCGGGGGTAACGTCGGACTGAAAACAAATTAGTTCTGTGTAAGCATGGCAAAGAATTTCACATACTCGGATATTTGGCGAGCTTGACCTCCCCAAGAATATCCCGCTCATCCGTTCCATCTACATCATCGTCGTCATCGTCAGGAGGCGGTGGGAGAGCCGCAGGAGGCACAGGAGGTGCAGCCCGTGCCGCAGGCGCCGACAACATCCCCCGCTCCGTGAAATCTACGCGTGCGGCGGCGAGTTTGTCGAGGCGATCGTTGACGGTGAGCATCTGATACAAAGCCTCGTACCGACTGGAACGCCGCCAGGGCTCTTTCACGGCCTTGATATGCTTCGACTCGGTGATAGATGAACAGAGGCCATTCGGGGCCCCGAACTGTTGAACAAGGTATCGATAATGGGTGCATCAGGAAAATACTACTTTCCTAATTTCCCAGAAATTTCCCCCTAATTTGGTTCCCTCTAGAAAATGAGGCGGAAGATGGGATAATCGCATTAACTCGGGTCAAAAAGCATTTGAAGGGAGAAATATCCTTTCAAGCTTTCACGTGGGGACTGCACTTTCTCCAGTACTCAGTATACTTAAAGGCCCGCTCATTGAACGCGAGACAACACGAAACGGCGCCTGCCCTGAACTGTGTGACGACACCTTACGACACCAGTACGGCATTTATGGCACGCACCCACGTGTGCGCGAAAGATGGTTGGTTTTGATGGAATGACAAACAAGCATCAACTTCTTTCTTCCTTTCCCCCCATCTCTTCCCTCCCGTCGTCGCTGTTCATGTTCCTCGGAAGCCCTCTCATCACATCTTATCGATGTCGTGGACCACCAGACAAGTTGCCCTTCACCCAAGGCACAAATTCACAGTATATTCTCCCTTCTCCGTCCTGCGCATCTCGCGGATGCGCAGAGGTTCACGAACACCCAGTGACGTTGGTCCTGAGCCTCGCGTGCGTCCTTGCAGCTGTCGGTGATGTCTCCTCTTTGCAGCCGTTGCTCATAGGGTCCTCATATGCTCTTCTTCAGATGTACCCTGCCAGCCGTCCGCCCCCGGCCTGCGTGAGATCACGACCTCGAGTTCGACGGCGGCGAGCCCTTCCTTCTAGATGAACTTGTGCTGCCGTATGCATTTGTGGGTATTCGGGATTCAGAGGGGTCCTCATCGTACGTCTCGTACGTCACAGGCAGGTATTGTTTGCTGGCACACTACTTTACTTTTTCCCTTTGCTCTTCAGATGCGCACCAAGGCTTTGGGATTTTCCCCATCGTACTCCTGAACGTCAGTCAGTGTCAATCTGGTATCCCTACGCTTCTTCAACCCCCAAACCCACGCTAACCTTGTTCAGGTCTGGCCCCGGCATCCTCATCGTACGTCGAACTCCCTCCATCATGTGACGTCCAACAACTGTATGTAAGTTGTCGTGACTTATTCCTATGCTAATCTTCAAACATAGACGCCAGCAACGGTGTGTCGGGTCCTACTTCGGGTCCTTCATTGGATCCTCACTTGTTTGTGTCCTTCTACTTGAGCCGCGGCTCCGTCTGACTTACACCCAATTGCATCAATGTATGCATAGTCCACATTCATCAGTTCTTCACTGACTAAATTCTTTCTCTAGTCGTCGTCCCCAGCATTTACGCTTGGATATCCCGTCGCTGCAATCAGCTTTAGTTCTGCTCTCATTCCCGCCGCCATTAACCACTAAGATTACAGCTACAAATACTGCACTGCGTGTTCCTCCTCTGGCCTGTAGCGTAGTTATCATGTATTGTGTTGTGTGTACACGATGAATATATATGTTTTTTGATATCTAAATGAATGATTCTGAAGATCTATATGAAGCAGAAACCCCAGGAAAGGCTCGTAAACTCGAAGTAAATTAGGGTAAATTAGGCTGAAGTTAGTGGTAATTTATTTGGGGGGGTGGGTAGGAACCTAATGGAGGAAACCGAAGTAATTCGACCGAATTACCCTGAAGCTCAGTCTAATCCAGCCTTTTTACCATTGGATGCTTTTCCTGATGTGAGAGAGTGCTGGCGTGGAAGACAAAACCCGTTTGGACAGACCCCGCTTTCCTCGAAGATTTTGCGCTCCAGGTGATAGCGGGTGAGGGCAGTGTCGATAGCGATGAGCGTATCTTCCCCAACAATGTTACGTCGAACGAGATAGCAGAAGTCGAGGAACGCGCTGAAAGCATGCAGCATTTGCGGGGGAACATGACCTTCGATGGCGGGGAGGTAAACCTGAGGGGCGTGAATAGATGTATAAAATAATTGAACAAATTCATGCACCTTCATGAGCACCTTCGAGTCATCCCCCGTCCACTGCTTGAAACCTCGACCTTCAGGGAAGCGACGTAGCCCTGGAAAGGGAGGCACTGCCGCAATGCTATGATAATTTATAAGCATTGAAGCTCCGGAATTAATGGTTCTCATACCGTCGGTCGATGTCCGCCATGATTTTTTTGGCCTCAGAGCGTGAATCACTTCTAGATACTCGCCGACCCAAGCAACGAGATGATCTATAAATGTGCCCTTGATGACTTGGTGTAGGAGGTCGGGCGACAGAAGCTCGTGGATATCCGCCCGCGGGAATGTTCAAGTGAAAGGCTGATCTTGAAATTAGCGAACTCGGGAGGGAAACAACGGTATATTGTGCACCAGAACGTCGGGGATGACCCCGTAATCATCCCACAGCGTCTTGTGATCGAAGGCCTCGAACAAGGCCTCAGTGTGGGCCTGAGATCGACGTCCGCAGGACCATCAAGGTCTTTATTGGATGCGGTACACCTGGAATGAATATACGACGATGTGAGATATACGTAAATTAAGTATAGCCGCATTGAACCCACCTGGCGCACCATCCTTGCACCGTGCAAGCCAGCAAAACTTGCTCGGGGTAATCCGCGATGTACGGGCCGAGACCGTAAATTACACGGCGGTAGTGACCATCAGCGAAGAGAGTAACCTCCAGCACCGTCATGGCGGGCTTGAGGCTCTCGAGAATATGGCGCAGGGACTCGTGGAATAAATTACAGCGAAAGGTACGGAACTCAGCGCTATCTTGATTCTCCTGGTCGGCTGAAAATCGCAATAAGTAGATGGCGAGGAAGGAGAGGTAAAGGAATACAGTACTTTTAGGGATGGCCAGAAATCCAATCAATGTGACAGCGTTACGATGCACGCACCGTACATTATTGTAGACAAGCCCATTTGACATGTACAGCGGGTAATCATCGTTTTGGCCGGTTGCAACTGACACGGTGGTCTTGTTGCTTCCCAGAATAATGGGAACGAAGGTAGAGCCGTGGGTTGCTGGATCTTCAACTATAACATCCTGTATCGAGGCTCCGTCAGAAATGTTCGTTAAATTGAATAAGAAATGTACCGCTTGGCGCCAGGCCCAATTTCCAGACATGAAATCCTGGTATTCGCGGCTACCGTCGGCCTTGAACACCTGCTTTGGCGTGAAGTCCATCTCCGATTTGAAGTCGGGATTTGCGAGCTGGTTCTGGACCACCTTGCGAGGATCTCGGAAATGCACGGTGTATGCCTTGGTCTTCCACGGTGTTGTGTCGCCCGGGGGGATGGGTCAATCGTAGGTAACTTCAAATGATTCCCATGGACGTGTCCGATCTCCGTAGCATCAATTGTACGGTAAAGGTCCTCGTGGTCGGCAAACGGAGGATCCCCAACAGATTCTGGGCGTGCAGCCCAATTCTGCATCAGCTCGTCGATCGCACCAGCCGACATCTGGATTTTACGGTACAGCAGATCGGCGAGATGGAAATCGAGGTGGTCGTGGTTTCGGGAGTAACCATTGGGTGGGGGATGATCCTTTGGCAGGGGTGGAGTGTTTGGCAGCAGGAAATTCCCCTCACGATCGCACGGCCGTCCTGTAAATATGCCTGAGGACCATGACCCAAAAAGATCGGATTTAATATGCACCATTCAATAACTGATGATATTCTGTTTGTCGCTGCGGTATTGGATCAATACCGCTGCCATCATCCCCTCTGCCAGCATCCCCTCCGCCAGCTACAGGTGAGGCACAGCGTCCGGGCAATCCGGGGATGTTAGGCTCCGCTCGTGCTCGGAACACCCGGTGAAACGGAGCGTGGATATACGAATGCTGTGTGCGGCCAGACGAGTTCACAAAATATTTGGGACATCCAGGGAAGAGACAAGGCAAGTTTTTCGGCCTGCATTTTTTTGGGGCATGCATCTTGGTGGGGGATGAATGTTGAAACTTGTTAAGTATCAAGGATGAGGTGCGCACAGTCGCTCATGCAGTGACGTGGCAGGACGGCTAAACGGAAGAAAACATTAGCATTTGATTTTTTTCGTCAGCAAAGACAACGAACCATGACGCAGGCCATGACTCACGCTGCCCGGTAACAATGCACTCGCCATCTTTTTCATCAACCGTTACCAATATCGTTACAACCTCTTTTCCTTCCACCACTTCCCCCTTCTTGCCCGTCTTCATACCCTCTCTGCCCACCGGCCATGGCGATGCCAGCCCCGTCCAAAAAGAAAAGGAACATGCCCGACGCTCCTCGCTTGACGACCCGCACCCAAAATAAGCTAACACACCCCGCTGTCGATGCAGGGGTCACTTCGCCGCACAGTGGCGGAGATGGAGAAGGCGCGAGCCACTGAAGCAGCACAATTGGCCGATACCAAGCAAAAAGCGGCCGCTGCCATCGCCCGTGTCGCTGCGATTGAAGACGCGCAGCGCAAGAAGGACCAGACCTATGATGAAACTGCAAATCATCCTCCTGACCCCCCGCCCATGAAGAGCCTCAGCCAATGGACGATGAGGGACCACAAGGTGACCGTCATTTACCCTCGCAATCACCAGATACTGATTCAGACGTAGATTTCGACTCTGACAAAGAACAAGACTTCGCTCCATCGGAGCACAGCAGCGAGGAGGAGGAGGAGGAGGAGCCAACCCCCTGGGGACGCGGAATTAAGCCAGCCAAGTCCAGCCGCAACGATGTTTCCACTGCACGAAGCACTGAACGACGTTCCATAGCCCCAGTAACTCCAAGCGCTCGGCGCTGAAGAAACCCAAGCTGGCGAAGAAGGGCAGCCTGGCGGCGGTCAAGAAGCGTGCGGCCTCTTCGGCTTCGGGTCAATCCAGTGTCATCACTGCCCCCAATGATGAAGAGTCGATGGTCCAGTATGGCGGGCCTGCGGTGGACGACGATGCTAATGAGCAGCTTGAGCATCCAGCGCCAGTGGGGAAGGCTAATAAGAAGAAAGGTTTACCGACAAATGTAAGTCCTTCTCCTTTTGGACATGATCTGCTTACATACTCATCCGCTTCTCTCTTCGCACCAGCCTGGCCTCAAAGTCGTTGCTGCCCCACCCCGCCCACCAACAAAGAAAGAGCTTCGTGGCGACGCGAAGAAGTGGACACTTGAACACCTGCCCCGCGGGACCGCCTCATTGTTCACTAGTGATGTCGTCCCTCTCGCACGCGAGGTGCTGGCTGGTCTGGAGCCTTGGGCCAAGTTGTCGGTAGCGAACATCCAGGACGTCGTGACCAGGGCCTTCCCAAGGGCGAAGGATGACCCCAAGCCCAGGCCAAAGTACGTGGTCATGGAGGAAGGTCCGTGGTGGGGTTTGGTACGTCGCCAGTGCACTTTCTGTGTTTTTTATTATTATCTGACGTATCCTGAGCTACAATATCGTTCCCATAACTGGCGCAATGGGTTTCTTCAACAGGCCGACAAGGGCATGCTGCTCCTCCACAAGACGCACCAAGAGGAGGAAGACGATGAGGAGGAACCCGAACAAGGTCAACGTCGCTTAGTATTTGTTATCGTCTCGACTAATCGATTCATTTGCCATAGATGCTCCCAACTCGAGTGAGGGCACCGCCGTAAAGCCATGTGTATTCAAGTTCGACATGCCCGAAGCAAGGGCCGATTTTGCGGAGTGGGCGCTCGAGCCCGAGGCGTCTGAAACCGGTCAAATGATGGCCTTTCATTGGAACCAGTGGGGCGATGGCAAAGTTAAAAAGGTGTGTCCCGAATCCGACACCCTATTCATATACGCTATTGACTCCCTGGTACTAGGGTTTTTTTCTTTCATATCTCATCGTGTACGCGTACTCGTATCACCTGATGATGCTAGATTCAATCCCTACCCAATATAAGCGCTCTGAGGAACGTCCCTACGGTGCGCTACTCCTTGCGGTACAGGCAGTACGTCCTCTCCTTTTCCTTCCTTGTCTTCAGAGCGTACCATACTGATTCCAAGTAGGTCGAGTGTAATCTGCAGCGCTGGCACACGGGCACCTACATTGTAGAACGAGGCCGGCCGGGCGAGTTCTCCAATGACAATTGGGGTGACATTAAAACGCGGACATCCAGGACCACCCAAATCAAGGTTACTCGCCATGCCACCAAATTCCTCAGTGCTCTGAAGAAGTGGGATGATGCACGATGGGACGAGCTATGGGCCACTGCAGCTGAGTGGGTGGAAAAGAAGAGGACGTGCACAACCTCATCCAGCCATGGTACATCGGATGCAGAGGACATGGAAGAGGTGGAGGAGGAGCCCGAGGTCATCGTCCTGTCTGATTAGTCTATTTGTGTGTATCGACGGCGCCCGTGAATTTTATGCCTGTTTTTTTCAAACACTTTACGCAATTGAGCTGAGCTTTGAGACGATCTTCATCAAAGCCGTGCACATCTTGAGAAAGATGTTCTCGGTCTTTGATGTCTTTCCAAAGCTAAAATGTCTTCCGGGAGACTTTGGACCGGACTTTGACAAAGATGCAGATCTTTCAGAAAACCATGTCTTTGGTAGCTTTGGCAGCTGAGTAAAGATGCGAAAGATGCCAAAGCCAAACGTGTAGTTTTACTGATAGTATGGTTTCGGGAATTCGGGTTGAAACTTTCAATGTCCTGATTGTTTAAATAAGCTTCGAATTGAGTGCCACAATTCGTGTACTCAGAAGTCGGAGATGTATTGTTGCCTTGGGGGACTGAATTGGTAACTCGGTCGATGACGTGAACGTAACTAAGGAAAGGAAGGGGCCGGAAGCCACCGAAAAGTTCGGAGAGTTCCGACTGTCAGATCACGGTCAAACCCGCCTGGACACACATAAGCTAGGTTGTTACGTACCACCACCACGGAGAACCTACCCTGTTGCCTTCCGCTCCTTCGATTATAGCTCTCGAACAAAAATGGCTGGGGAAAGCCAGCCTGCCCGTCGTAGGCACCGTCGGATCCTAAGGTGGTCAACCGCGATGTGTGGTACGTCATGCCAGACCCCCCCCCCTCGCACGCCGCGGTGGTGTCAAGCGCATCTCAGGCATGATGTACGAAGAGACCCGCGGCTCGTTGGGAGGTTATTTGCAGGCGCTGATGCAGGATGTCGTCCTGCACACCGACCACGAATACCGGTACGCATGTGTATTTACACGCCAGTATTCTGTTGCCGAGGAGTAAGTATTCGCAGATCCACGGTAACAGCTCAAGACGTGACCCGCGCTCTCAGACGCCGGGGACGAACGCTGTATGGCTTCGATTGCAGAATGGATTGATTTGCTGGATATCATATCTACCACTGGGCCTTATCCCAACTGTACATGTACTTCCAATGCTTCGTGGATTATTAATTTACCCGAATTATTGTTAGTGGTGTTCCAAGTGTTCACCAGTCTCTTTGTGCTAAATCATACAGATTCAATACGTGGTCGCTTCGACAATGCATTATGGGTACAACAGATAGATAGACAAATAGATAGATGGATATGTGAAGTCGTAAGTCATGTCATGTTCACATCTTGAGAACCACCCGACCTGCAATGTTCTGCGCGGCCAAATCTGCAAAAACACTGGTTCATCGAGCGTTGAGCGCTTATCAGCGAGAGGAAAAAAACCTCATGAAACGCGCAGACTTACGCGTTGACCTCGCTGAAGTCTTTGACCTCGTGATGACATTTGACCTTGCCTCGCGAGGCAATGGCGAGAGCTTCGACTACGTCCTGTCGGCTCCTACTGAAATTTAGCTTGATGGATCCCTTCGGTAACCAACAACTGACCCAATTGCTGAGCCGATGATAGTAAGACACTAAATTGTAATCATGAGATCTTCAACTTCAACGAAGAACGAGCTGGTTCGTACCTTTGCTATCAGAAGCCCGATGTGAACTTTCAAGAAGGCTGGGCCAGATGGTAGGCCGACGGCGACGAGAGTACCGCGGGGACGCAGGTACATGACAGCTTGATCAAGCGGCCCTGGCTATGGATTCCGGAAGAGTGAGCAATTCGCACGGACACCATCCGCTAAAATGAGTCGCACACTCGAGGCAACCACTACAGCGGCATGGGGTCCGAGCCCCCCCGTAGCCTCTTTCACATCCTTCACGAGGTCAGCGCTCTGCTTGAAATCGATCCACTTCTCGGCCCCCAATGACAAGCACAGATCACGCTTGACATCGCCGGTGTCTGGGCACTTGAAAATGGGACACAATAGCTGGCGTGTTGATTGGAACACCTACCGATCGCAATCACGCGTAGGCCCATCGCTACTGCATACTGTATGCCTTATCGGACTTGAGTATGACTAGATCCAAGACGGAAAGACTGATTACCTAGATGGCCAAGACCCCCGCCCGCGCCCGGAATAGCCACCCAATTGCCGACCATAGGCCGCGTCTCCTTCAATGCTTTATATATTGTCAAACCCTGTAGAGAGATTTAATAATTTCAAATGCACTGGAGCCATGACATACAGCGCATAGGATGGGAGTTGCAGCAGCACTGTCGAGGTTTTCGGGAATCGGTGTAACATAATCTACGTATGAAACCTTGATTTTCTTTTTAAATTTTCATATAGTTAACAAATTTTTGGACATACAGCATAATCGGCGAAAGAGCCGTCTACTTTGTATCCATGCGTCATGATTTGTGCCACATCGCAGCCTACGAAAATTTGGTGTCAGATAGGCGCTAGAATCTGGACAAGGACATCTGACATGGCTCATTGCCCGTCCGGCACATCTCGCACCTAGGGATGGAGTTAAAAGCCGTTGACCACTGAAAAGCCAAGACCACACTTCAAGCAAGCATTGGCAATCCACTTGATTCCGACTCTGTCCCCGATGTTCACAGGACTTCTGACGGTGTGTTCTCCAATTGCCACAATGTGCCCTGTCCCTTCGTGACCACCGACAAGAGGGAATTTTACTGGGCCCCAGCCCCCTTCCTTGATGTGAAGATCGGAGTGGCAAACACCTGCACAGCGCGGACGTCAGTGTTATGCGTTGTCAAACGCCTGAGAAGATCCACACCAGCATATTCGATTTTGACGAGGCATTGGCCGGGAGTTAGCTCAGACGCCTGTACTACTGGTTGGTCATCCTTCAAGGTGAGATCTGCGTCGAAAGATGTGAGGACTGCGGCCCTCGCTTTCAGGGGGATGGAGGTAGTCATGGGGAAATCAAACGTACTGTGAGGATCAGACAATGACCATTAAGTAGTTCTTCGGGAGCTATTCCTATATTGGTTTGTGCGGAGACAAGGAGGTCACTGGTTTGTTTTGGGTCAAGTGATGCAGCCATGGGAATCTGCGGCGTGTCATTGTGGGAAAATGAGTAGAGAGTGACTTGTGACACCACGCGTTTTTCTCTCTTTCCTTTCCACCTCAATCCTCTCGTGCTCCCCAGAGTTTTGTACACTCTTCCTCGCCACTCAGAAAGGTTCGAATCCCCAAATTTCTCGGTTTTTTACCACGTTCCTCGCTCAGAATCCAGGGCGTTGAGGCGTCTCGCCCCACTTGGGACTATTTTTCCTCCAGGTTCGGTCGGGTTCATTGGGGTTCAGCTGATTTTTGAAAACTCTGAACCTCAGACCGAACCTGGGGTCAGGTCCGGTTTTTCTTTATCATCTGAACCTCCATTCAGGTCCGGTTCGGGTCCAGTTCAGGTCCAGCATTGGTTCTGAACCTGACCGCGGACACACTAGCCGTCACTCGCATCGATGTTGCTCGAACTACAAAATTTACGTGTCAACTCACTCATAGTATACAATGAAAGAGCTCAATTTACTGGATCTCCTTCAGCTTAACTATGTCTCAAGATATTGACGCAACTTCATATTGAAAGATAAGCGATGACTGATCTGGTTTCAGTTGCATTATCCCATCAAACTCGACTACTGACCAGCAGTACTACTCCACTACCACCACCACTGATTCACGAAAACCTTGAAAACCACATTAAAACCGTGGCCCCTGCTGTGGGCTGTCGGATAACGCAAAGCAAATCCATTCATCTAACTAGGTTTCAAGGCATTTGGTCAAGAACTTGTAGAGATATTGTCAATTCTTTGAAAACACTAGAAAAATGAAAAATACAATAAAATAATCAGTTTGAGCCTTTGGTACTGCACTTAGCTGTAAGCTCCTTCCCTTATGCAGTAATTGAGTACAGGACTCCTGGATTGTCATCTCTTGGAATCCTGAGAAGGGTTGCGAGCGCAGGGGCCTGAATATTCAGTAACCCTATGAAGTTTGCTTAAGCAATGGGCATCTCAATGTGAATCACAACTTAAATGCTGATCTGTTGAACAGTGACTGTAGGCACAGGTGCTAGGATGAGGAAATATAGGGAGGTATTTAAGACTGTTCAACCATAGCACAATTGTTTACACCATCCACATGAATTGCTGTTTAATCCGTGAATTGCTAATTACAGCTCTTTGTGGAACATAGGGTATGGCCAAAAGAAATTCCGCAGATCGCCCATTGTGGGCTCAATTCTTCTCTGATATGCCTGAAAACTATTTGGGCGTGTTTGCAATACGATTCCGGAGGGCATGGCTTGTTTACAATTTTTACTCAGGCACTGTAGTATTTATGATATAATATTATGTCCTTTCCACGGAGATCTCCTCTTGTGCGAAAATGTGGGAGTAGGGTGGGCTGAGGTATTGTAAGAAGACACTAAACTATATGGCAGAGGGCACTGCATACTCAAAATTTATTTATGCAGCCCGCAGCGTGCAAACAGTATGCTTTTCTTTTTTTTTGGTGGTACATTTAGCAGCAGCAACTAACAATGGGTTAGCCTGACTGTTTAGTATAGTTTGGAATATTAATCCCATAAGAAGTGGCTCTCACCACCCAGAGAAATGTGTTCTGCACGTCCGAGGGCAGTGTGGGACTACCGCACTACCCGATTCCTCAGCTGTCTCGTCGCCGGGTCGGGGTCCGTGGGAACACACGGCTACCCACTAAAACTCTGGTCTCTTTCAACCAGTTGTCTGGTAGACTCCTTTCGTCGTCCAGGGTATTGGACCAAGTGTCTATGACCAACTTGGGTGCCAGTGCGGGGTGTTTCCCCTGCGTGGCCTGTTCGCCAACAGCTTATCCATCTGCAAGCGCTGGTTAACTACAAACTTCCACTTGATTATTATTTCGTTGTCCGAGGCTAAAACACCGTTCCGGCTGATCACCCGATCATTGTGGATCCTCCAAATCAGGTACACAGACTCGGACATCAAAATCCGGTATAGCCACTGCGTGCCATGCTTGGCCTTCCCTCCGTCGTCGTGGAATTCTGCCAGGCCGCATCCTAGGATGCTGCCTAGGGACACTTCCAGCCAATCTGATTCTTTCTCCAGCCATAGGGCCTTGGCCGCGCCCCAGATCAGCTCACGTCCGGGGCAGTCGCAGTGGATCAAGATGTGCTCGAGGCTCTCTAGAGTCTCGCATACAGCGCATATAGCACGATCGCCACACTTGGGTATGTGGACCCAGTAAGCGCCAGCTTTGTGTGCATTGTGGATTCCTTTCCAGAGGAATTGCGTGACCTGAGGGAGGATGCCCTTCGCATGGACTGCGCTCCAAATATCCGCGTCTGTTATGGGCCTCCTGAACGTTTCGTACGCGGCCAGCTGAACAGTCTCCAAGTTCTTTACGGTAGACACTCATGGGGGGACCCTCTTGGTTTTCTCTTCCCTTATGCTCCTATAGAACGTTTTCTGGTGATTTCCTTGTAGGCTCAAGCCAGGGAGGGACGTATTCGGGGGCAGAGTGAGATCCCACTTTTCCTCCGCCGGGGCTCTCGCAGCCCTCTTCGCTAGCCTGGATGCTCTTTTGCATATTGCTCTCCCAGGCATGCCTGGTTCAGTGACTTTGAAGAAAGTCAGGGCCGTTCGCACTTTTAGTTCCGCGGCCATCCAGTGCAGTACCTCACGGTATGGTATGCCTACCCAGCCCTCATGCTCCCAGCCTGGGAGCTTTTTGTTCATCGCATCGCTCAGATATTGTTGCGCACTGACTATAGTGAGCTCATTCCCTTTATCCACCTGTCTTATCGCGGTTAACACAGCGTAAAATTCAGCCACGTATTGGGATTGCTTGCTTTCTGCCAGTATGCATTCACCTACGCCACCACCACTTTCTCCCACAACGATGGTTCCGGCTGCGGCTGTCACTTCCTTAGTCGCAGGTGTGTGCATAGTTCCGTAAATATACACTGTCACCTTCTCTGGCACCGGCGCGATTTGCGCCCGTCTTCGGACTTGGGGTGTGGGGTGCTCCTTGGGCTCTCCCACCCGATGTGTCATTGCATGTATGCCCTCAGACAGGCTCGTGATTGCCTTCAGCGGCTTGAAGTGCCCATTGGGTTCGTTCCCGTCCACGAGAGTCGCCGCGGGTTGCGCTGTTCCAGCGGGCGTGGGACCCATCCGGGGTTGATCTCCTTCAGCCTGGTGGCTGCCTTGCTGGCGCAGGCATGGGGGTCTTTGCACCCCCTGATATTCCTGTCATCATCACACTCATCGCACATACAGGTAGCCCGGTTCGCGTGCAAAGGGTCGCCCAACCGTTGTGCTATGTCCAGGCCTGCAGCCCCTTAGGTCATCTGTTAATCAAACAATGCTTAAGCTGTGATTTACATTGAGACACTGATTGCTTAAGCAAACTTCATATAGATTTATGAATATTCACCTTGACACCCCTGCCGGGAAGTAGCCTCCAGGTATAGAAGTGGTGATCAGCAATGCTCTGCGAATTTCAAACTCCGACACAAAGTAGTAGAGTGGTAGAGCCTCGCCTGCTTCCTGTGGCCACTTTGATCCCAAATTTCTGCGGAGTGATATGATAGCATAATAGTTCTATTTTAAATGATTGTAGCAGATTTTCGATTTACTGTTGGTATATGCCCTAAGTGCTATACTTGGGGCACAGATTCCACTCTATGCAGCCCAAATGGATAGTAATAAAAAATCGGCTACAGTCATTTGGTTTCGACATCTAAATTACACCTAATCCAACAAGAGTTTGAATATAGTACCATCTGTAGAGAGCTAGAATTCTAGGAGGGGATGAAACAGGTATGAATGCTAGCTTATTTCTCAGCTTGAAATCTTCCATTGAAACATTGTCACCATTGTCGTCTGAGTAAAATGTTACTCCAAGAAAGTCCTAGAAGGGTCGTTGTTCAAGGTTTTCTTGTAGGTCGTGTTAGTTCGATTTTCCACCGTGAAGTAGGTAGAACAATAAAATCTAACGGCAAAGGGGATTTTGATAGGCAGTGGGGTCGGACGGAAAATGATTGAGTTTCGAGGGCAACAAAAGCTAAATCCGGTTTGGGAGTCAACAACTGATAACAATGTTTTGATGCTATAGCTGATGGGATCTTATAGACAGATAGGAGGGTAGGTGATTACAGAAGGCTGGTGTTGACTGAGGCTAGTTTAATTGAAGGTGGGGTGAGAAACATATTTGAGACTTTAGACAGAAAGTGATTAGGTATCTCTACAAATACAGTTTATGGGTCTTTTATTGTAGGTAAGGCTATGTAAAGTAACTGTGCATTCCTGCGCGGTGGACAGCCATGCTGCGCAGAGTGCAAGCGCGGGTTGATGCTGCGGAATTAGGTCCGATAAGATAAGATAAGCTGAAAAAGGAAATTAGTCTAGACTGTGCAGGATTGGTAATCTAGGAGATAACGGGATATTTTCCCAGGTCTGAAGTAAATAGGGGAGGCATAACCAAAATGCTAATTAGGTAGGTAAGGAAGGCAGGTGGTTATGCAAAGGGTTCCCTGTTTTTATAGGAAACCATTTACCAGTACGACACCATGTGTTTTAAATCAATGAAACAACATCTAAACTGATTCCCAGATAGTTTGAGCCCAGCAAGAGAGCTTTTGAGATATATGTGACGAGAAATAGGGGGAACTTTCCAAATCAGGCAATAGCAGGTTGATCACCGATTTCCGACAGGGTTGCCGACCACCAATAGAAGGTACATCTTTTGAGCTGTAATCAAACCATTAAATTATTCACATCCACCTCGTAGATGATAACCCAGTCAACCCCTTCCCTGATGTCTCTTATCCCGTAGGCTGGCATTTGGATACCAGCCTGCATGTTGCCGATCGCGTGGCTGTGTCTTCTGTGTTTGAAACTTTGAAAACCTGTGCGGCAAGACTGTCTCATTGGGGAGAGCAGAGGCTTGAGGAAATCTATGATACTACATGCATGAAACCGCGGCAATAAGAGATGGTAAACACCGGAGTACGCCAGGTGTTAATAATCACCACAGCATAAGAAATCGAAGAATTCGGGGGATTGCGAGAACCATGGCCCGTATCGATGACGTCAGCTTTCCGAGGACATCGGGACATAATAGAGCGCATGGTCAGTGTCGCCGCAAGGGCGTCGGGCATTGTGAGAAAAAGAGCCGAATCAACGCTCCTCAATTTATTAGATTTTATGGGAGGGGTGCGATTCCTCAGAACAAAACCATAAATCTATGAACCAGCATCGATGAACGCGTCTGATATTTTAGTCATGGGCCGAACCCCTGACTAATGTTCGAGTATGTAGCTTCGAAAGACCCTTCTACGGCTGATCCACGAAGTGATAATTGATTGCGCTAAACATAGTATCTGTACTTTTGGAGACACTGAATCATATATGAGTCAACGTGGAGGAAATCTGCGAGCTCACAATAGTTTGCTATCGCGATGGGTCCAGGAGGGCATATAATGATGTAAGCGCTTAAACGAGTCACATCACTGGCCGACATAGCATTCTATTATATCTCCGGCAATAGCGGAGTGTTTCCGTTCGTTCACACTAAGAGTAAGCGGAAACTCCCTCGAAAGTCGACTCCGATGTTGACACCTCTCCGGCTGCGCGTGCTGCGGGCCGGAGGACGCAAGTTTTTTGGGCCCGACTCGCCAGTAGGGGATTGATCGGGAGTAGGGGATTTTGTGGACTTTCAAAATCATTCTGTGGACACTGGACATGGTACACAGTGGGCGCAAGAGCCAACGGGGAGCAGACATTCAAGCTCCGCTACAAAACGACTCGGATGCTTACATCATATATAATTACATCAGCTTCCATACCTTTTCAATTGGAGTGACTCCGCAGCACAGCCGTACAGTACGTACTGTCCTCTACGATGGATCGGTGGGAATTCTTGCCCGCCCCGAATATAAGTACCCCAAGCAAATTAAGGATGCCCCTTGGCAATCATACAACGTGCGGGCGGTATGGCGGATTCGCTGGACAGTCCCGGTATTCGACGAGGAAAGGCGTGTAACAACTGCAGGCGAGAGTTTTCGGTTGCAAGGGGCTCTCTCCATCTAATCTGTTTGACAGGCGTCGTAAAACTGCTCGCTAAATTTCTCTTTCATTCTGCTTTCTTTTGATACTTCTTTCCCAGAAATGCGATGGCGCTCGCCCATGCAATCAGTGCCGTCTTCGTCCTCCAAGATCGGGTGCTCCATGCCAGTTTCCGAACGCTGATGGTTATCACGATCATAGCGTGCCGGCGCAGATGTTAGAAACAATCCAGGTGATGAAGAGCCGAATAGAAGAGTTGGAATCACTTACCGGCCAGGATACAACTCGAGTTATTCTCAATCAGCCCTACAATTCGCAGTTTCTCCAATCGCCTGAGTCATCGGGCGGGTACGGTAGGCTGAACATTGACCTCCGTATTCTTTTCCTGACACATTGGCAAACCAGGTTCGAGCGGCTCATTGACACCCGAACCAATATCTGTATCTAGTCCTTTTCATATGGAGGTAATATTTTCTTGCATCCGAAATAAATTTGACCCGGCTTCAGGAACCTCCATCCAATTTAATCGCTCAACTGTCCGTAGCGGTTTCCGCATCTTGCCATGAACAGAACTGACGTGGCGTCCCCTGTAGTATTGACACCTTTCTGGCGAGATTTACGCACAGCGGTTACTTTTGCATGGACCCCGTTCGATTTCGTCACGCCGCCTTGCTGAATCTGCCTTTCGGAGATCCCAATCGACCTTCCCCGGCACTTCTCAGCGCTGTCTATCTCTGGGATGTGTTCTATCACAGATGAAACCTCCCGATCCCTACACCGAGTATGGCTTTCTTATGTGTGTTCTACAAAATATCCCGCATGATCTGAACTGCGTCGGCACACACTCGCAGCTCATTTTCGACGTTATCCAGGCCGAAGTGCTGCTTTCGTATTACTATCTTCACACTTCCTGCCCGCTCCAGGGACGCTACCATTCTGCTGCAGCCGCATCCCTCGCGCTGGGCGCCAATCTACATTTGACGGGGAATCCGCAACAGCAGACTTATTCATACCCATCTTTCCCGCTTGTGACCACCATCCTCCCTCCCGCAGTAGATGCAGTGGTAGAAAGGCAGCGTGTCAATATATTCTGGGCAGTCGTTATCCTGAACAACTACTGGGTTACCGCACAAGGAGTCCCATCCGCGATTCCTTACGATATACCAATAGATACGCCGTGGCCATTCAGCTCCCAGGTAAGATTCAGCCACTGTATCGCGCCATATCACTGATTATTGCTTGCTGTAGGGCGGTGCAACGATGTCAAACTTCCTGATTGGCGACGACCTGGAGGGATTCTCGTCTGTCGCACTCTTGGCCAAGGCCTCTGTACTCCTCGAGCGTATTATAACGTTCTCCTCGCGTAGCATAGGTAGTAGCGTCTTTTACCGTTCTTCTCATCAGCTGAATATATATTGCCAGACAGTCCCGATCCCGCTGCTTTATCCTCCCTCGACCAGCGCCTGCATTCTTTCCAATCCTCATTGCCCCCACTTCTCGGTGGTACACGAGGACAGACATTGCTCGTGACACATGCGCTCACCGATATCGCAATCGTCCGCCTTCATTCACCGCACGCCCAAAGCACCGAGACTTCTCGCTTCAAATGCCTTGCAGCTGGCGGGCGAATCGTTGCAAGCCTGGCAGCACGAAACCTCGTCGACGACGCGCAAGAGTGTGATCCGATACTTGGGGTTCGTCTTGTCTTTTCGGCAGCCTAGTTTGTATCACTTACCCGATGTTTGTTGCAGCCCCTCGTCGCCACCCTATGTAATATGTACATGTCTCAAATCACGTCCGTATCCGTGCAACCTGGCGGAGAAGCGCAGGCACAACACCATGAGCTCCAGACGAGCCTCAGAACTCTAATGAATGCCCTCGCATCCCTTGCAGCTTTCAGCCCTGTCGCGGGTGGGTACCCATTTTTCCACCTGCCAGTTGTTTATTGAGTGTCTTTCTCGTGTACTTACAGAAAACTGCTTCATGGCTGTCCACCATGCCTACACATCTTTTCCCTCGCCTGGTTAACCAAATGATATGTCCTTATCGCATATTTCACCAATCTCCGTGCTTTAGACTACCTTACTTTGCGAATAGTATAATTGAATCGCTGATTATAGCGCTCTTTTCCAGTCTCGTTGTCGCCTCTGATTCGTCGTTCGACATTTGAACAACCTTGCGAAGCCTATATTCGAAGCAAGAACAGTAACTCCATTACTATATCGCGCCGGGAACCTGGCCACCTTAGGGGTTTTGACAATATACAAAGCCATTTGGGAGGATCAGGCAGTTCCGTGCTGTCTCAGAAGTTCGGCGCGCATCCTGCGAAGAGATTGAGCATACTCACACGTCATTTGGTGGGATATTGATGGTCCGGTGAATATTTCCCACCGGCAAGTCCAAAAGCGGCCAAAACGGTGATCCTGGCCAGGCGTGGGAACGATTTGATGGCAAAATGATGGCGTCGTTTTCTCGTCTTCGCAAGCACACACACGCTTCCTCTGTTAACCTCGACACTTTTGTATGATGCCAAACGATGCTAGGGACCTATGCTACTGTTCTAACGCCTAATTACTGGCCCTCAAGGCCTTATTGATGACGAATTTACGCTTCCCTAACAATATGGGATCAGCGACGCTATGATGAGCCAAGTAGACGTCCATTGCCGCGCAATCGTTGACGTTTGCCAGTGGCTCCCAGGTGACATCTTTATCCGTCCATACCACTTGAAACTCGATGTTACCCTTCACCCAGCGATGCCCATTGAAGGTCGCAATCTCGACCTCGTCGCCCTCGGGTTCTTGAAGCTCGGCATCGTCAATGACACCCAGGGCTGCTTCTGGGCTGCCGCTTCCGCTACGAGTTGATTCGTCATCGGAAGAATCACTGGAGGACTCATCTGGACTCTCGGGCTCTTCTTGTATGTCTTGCTCTTCATCTTCCGACTGCTCCTCATCATCCGACTCGCTGCGACCGCCGCCTCGGCCCGCCCCACCGCCACGCACACGTCCACGCACACGTCCACGTCCACGTCCACGTCCACGCCCTCGCGTGTCTCCACCACGTCCGCGAGCCGGTGCAGCTTCACTCTCGTCATCGGACCCATCTGCGGCGTCAGATGCTTGACCACGTCCGCCCTGTCCCTGCCCACGGCCTTCCCCTTGCCCTTGCCCACGCCCACGCCCACACCCTCGCCCTCGCCCTCGCCCTCGCCCTCGCCCTCGCCCTCGCCCTCGCCCACGCCCCCGCCTGCGCACAATCTCCGGCTCTGTTCCCGCCGGATTGCCGTAGTTGGCGGGTCCGGAGACGACCACCTTGTTTTTAGTTAACAACTAAGTACATTTGTTAGAATATTCACTGGTATAAAATCGATCTCGCACCTTCTTGATAGCCCGAAATTGCGGCCCCATCTCCTTCATCATTGCCTTCATGCTCTTGACGTGGTCATCGTTCAGGAGGGCAGCAACCATCTCAGGCCCGGTGAGCAAGCGTGCTTGATTGGTCGTGTATGATTGTTTCTGCTTCGACTTTTTGGCGATAATCTGAGTTCGCAGACGGGCATGTTCCCGATTCATTAACTGCATTTGTGCGTAATTCTTCTCCAGCTCGATCCCAGCAAGTTCGGCAATATACCGAAGGCGAGCATTTTCCTCCGCTAAGGCTTTACGGGAAGATGCACCCTTCAGTGGCGACGGCAGGGCCAAGCGATAGAGGGCCTGCACAGCGCCTATCTGATCTGGGGTCGCCGCACGTGGGGGGGTCGAAGGAGGTGACATGGATGGACTGGCGGTGGAGGGGGAAGTTTGGGAGCTGGCTGCCAAAGAAGGTGATGTCGCCGTCAATGTAGCCGGTGTCGAGGAGCCCGATGCCGTGGTGGGATTTATGGAAGAACGTGATGCGGCCGTCAACGTAGCTGGCGTCGAGGAGCCCGAGGTGGTGGTGGGGTTTCTGGGGATGAGCAGTGCCGGTAATTTTGGTGGCATTGGTTGTGCCGCTGGCTGATTTGAGAAATTCTTTGATGGTTCGAACAAAGAAACAGGGACGGCGGCTTCACTGAGCGGCCAAATTCCGGTCTTTCTGAATGATGCTTTAATCGTCTCAGACTTGAAAGCCGCTTTCCGTGCTTCCGAGTAGTGAAACAGGAGATTATATTTATCGATCTCAACGTGTTTAGCATTCATCTTCGGAAAATACATCAGATATGTCTACAGCGGTCGCGGTATCTCGCACCTTAGACACCTGCTTGCCCCACAGCGTCGCCAACGGGCCAAATACACCGACGTCACATGGCTGAAGAGCATGAGTGGTGTGGAGGGAAGACACAAAATGATTATACGATTTTGCTCGCCGAAATGAGCAAATCGAAATGTACAGTGGCTATTGTGTCCATCGAGGATAAGTAGGCGATAGTCCGTAGAATTCGCCAAGCGTGCAGCAGTCTCCGGGGCATAATCCTTCTCGAACCACATCGAGCCCAATTCCTGGTCAGTCCAACCATTCGGCGAAACCGATATACTGGAGACAGTTAGTTTAGGTTGCAGGATGCAAATTAACCATACCTCGCATTGTCCGGATTGTTCTCCCCCCAGCGCAGGTCGCGCCGTGCACCCTGGAAGACAAACGACGGGTGAAGTGCCGTTCCATCTGCGCAGCCTTCCGAGATGATAGTCCGCGGACTCGAACCGCTGTTATAGCCCACTTGTAGTGCAGCTCGATATCGACGTCCTGCAGGTCCAGATCGGCGGCGACACCTGTCGCGGTGGCGCAGTCGAAGGGGTCGAGCGGCACATTGCTTTGTGTGTCTGTAAACATGAGTGAGAGGCTGAGATGTCCCAGAGGGTTGAGAATTGGAACAGATGTTCTGAAGAAAGGGTGTCTCGCGTCGAGGCTTATATGGGCTCATGCGCAGCGCACACGCACTCAAGATGGACACGGAGCATGAGAGACAAATGTATTGACCTGGAATAAACACAAGGACCCGGGTAAATCGAACTCGGATGGCGAATTATACATGAGTCAAAACCCCCAAACCTACCGAATTGCGGAGGGCCATGCTGGGCAAGAGGTCATGGGGAATAAAGATGAGTTATATAGGGTCCACAGGAACCTAATGAACATACTTGGACCACTTGTTCCACCCTCCGGTCCTGCTGCTGAGAACCCGACGTTTGGATTTACGACAGGATGGATTTTGACCCGTTTTTGTAAACGACAGTGGGGCGGGGCAAATGAAATCGGTAAAATGGGGGATAGTATCTCAAAGTGGGCCTTGGGGTCGTTGAATGCCCTTGCCAAGTTGTGGAGCGGTAGCGGCCCAGGGGTCCCCGGCGCGCAGGCTTGCTGATGGGGTCACATGTCATTAATTTGTGGTTGACAGTGAGAGTTTAAGGGCAGATAGCAAGATTAGAGCGGAACAAGGCCATCCTTTGAGATGATCAGAAGAAAGCCCGACATTAAGAGTGGGTAACGAGTGGTCGACGTCATGGATTGAAGCAGAATTGGTAAAGTTCTGGCAGCTTG
The DNA here is from genome assembly GCA_029204085.1 of Mycena sp. CBHHK59/15. Classification (NCBI taxonomy): domain Eukaryota; kingdom Fungi; phylum Basidiomycota; class Agaricomycetes; order Agaricales; family Mycenaceae; genus Mycena; species Mycena sp. CBHHK59/15. The sequence continues at coordinate 24,684 of JARGXW010000957.1, forward strand.
TTTGTCATGCACCTTCGGTCAAAATTAAGGCGGGTCCGGCCCCGATCATCACCGGAGCACAGCTCTGGATCACCTCATCAGAATTTCTTCCAACTTGGTGCGCACCAACATCTAACGTCCCTAAACATTCTCCGATACTCAGATTTCACATTGAACAAAATTCAGGCTGTGTATGAGGGAAGTGGCCAGCTTCCTAGTCATTGATAGTATGGTACGCATACTCTTCTTAACTATACTATCCCATTCTTGAGGTCTTCTCTTTGGATATCTTCACCTGTTGTCAAATGGAGCTTATTTGCCAACAGTGAAAAATAATTAAAATAATTAAAATGAATGTGGACTTGAGCAAAATGATTGCTCCACAAAGACTCCACAGTCTTCTCGTGCTCCCAGCTCTGTCATAGAAGCCTTTGTAGCTCTCTCTGCACTGGGCAAGCTGCCGTTTCACTGAATCTTTGGCCAGAAACTTGCCAGAAACAGTCCTACATCTGGAATAAGTTGTGTAGGGAAAGCTCCCATAATCAAAATGGCACAAGACTTGACATAGAAAATTATGTTTTTCATCAGTTGCAAATATGCTCTATTATCTCAAATTGTTGCAAATTTCCGCAACTTTTGTCAAATTATATTGAGGCTGAAGTGCATCAGGGAAATCCCCCCCTGATAATTTGACATAATTTTGTTCATATTATTTTACGTGTATACCTGAAGCTTGATTGATGGGTTAGTTGAACTTGCTTTGACAGCCTATCACAGATATTCTTTGCTCCAAAACCTTGGGGTTTCGCTGTGGCAGAGGTTGTGTACTTGGTGGCAAGCCCAGGTTTCAACTCCCACCCATGTTTTCAGATTTGCAGCGAACATGATTGATTGAAGCTGTCTACATGATAGACAGTCTTCACTGATAGCTTAGTCTCTCCTAGACAGACACTTCAACAACAATGCTCATATGCTTGTTGAAGTCTGTTGTTAAGATCAGGTGTTGGATCGCACTGTGTCCTTATTATATAAACTTCGGAGCTTGAATCTCAATCCCCAGCTCAGCAATTGATACAAAGTCTTCAGAACTTTGAGTGGTTATAAGCAATTCTGAGCAATCAAAATACTTATGTTCATTAACCCTCTTACATACACCCTTATTTTTTCCAGCATTTTCTGAGACCTTTTTTATGTCTTTCACACCTAGCAGCTGAACAGTCACATGACTTGAAAAAGCTTTGTTTCTACTGTTTTCAGTAGGTTTGGTGGTTTCTGAGGAGACAGAACAATGTATACCATGTTGTGCTTTACTTGGTCACCACCTATTTGTGACAATGAATATTTATGCCTCAAAAAAAAAACAGATTTCTTATCCCTCTTGTAGAAACACTCAGTTTAGTGATAGGAAACTTTTGACAAGAGGGATTTTGATTAAAGTCAAAAATGAGGGAGTAATTCTTTTCAGGTTGGCCAAATTGGGACTGTACACTCAACCAGGCTCACTAGTTGCCAGAGTCCTTCCTATGGCCTTCAAAGGATGTTGGAGAGGGCCTGAAGCCTCTCGGGGTCGGAGATGAGCCAACGGGGCTCGCAGCGGGAGGGTGGAAGCAGAGGAAAACCCAATGTATGACTAAGCTAAGGACATCCGAGCCTAATAACTACAAACCAAGGAAGAAGCTGCCGCACCAACCACAGGTGCCCCCCACCAAAAAATGTACACGCAAAGCGAGGTACGTGGCGCGACCCTGCGCCTCACTCTAACCAAACCAACCCTCCCGGTATTTCACCCAATCATGCATGAAGCTCATGATGGCTAATTCGAAGAAGGGCTGAAAAATTGGTGCAAGCACCAGAATTTCCAGAAGTGTCAAGATGAAGACGAGTTGGTCAGGTGGAAGATCTCTGAAATGTTGCTGGCTATCCGCTAGTGGCAGAGCCCAAGCAAGCTTGGAAATGTGGCCGAGCCGGGCCAGACCCTGCTCATAATCAACCTCTCATGCACAACCAAGGGCGAGGGACGAGTTGACAGGTCCGAAGGTCGTGGCAAAGGGCTCGAGGGGTGGTGGCATGGCCAGAAAAGGAATGTCCGGTGGGTGAATGGGATCAATGCTGACGAGGTGGATGTCAGCGGACAGAGAGAGTAGTATACCGGGGGTATTTTTGGGAAGGGACCGGGAAAAAGGTCGATGTGCACAGCGTTGGGGTAGCACTCGGTGGTTGCGGCGATGGATGTTACGCCAGGGATGAGCCGACTCACTGCGTAGTGCAGAAAAGTCGCACAGGGGATGTGGAACACCTACCAGATCGTCGTCATCCTCGAAGGTGATCATGGACACATCAAAAAGATGACAGTCAATAGTGCTCTCACACTGAAGGCTGTCCAGCTCGAACTCCCTTTGCTCCTGGAGCTTTCTCTCTGCCCTCCTCCTCTTTTTTTCCGTTGTGTCCACTTTCGGCATATGTGTCACGTGTCACATGGCGGAAAACGGTGGGTCAGTCCAGGAATGTGCATCGAAACACGTCCGATGCGAGTGTGCCAGTGCCAGTAGTTGTCAAAAGTGAATGAAGGGGGGGATGTCGGGGGAAAAAAAGAGCTGGGAGATCTGCTAGCAGCAGGTGTGAGTCAATCTGGGAGTCGCTGCTCGAGGATGATACTGGGGTCGCTCGTCTGTGCTAAGACCTTTCTTGCTGCAGAATGGGGTATGGGAAGAACGAGGCACACTCTTGTCACCAAATAGAGAGGGCCTGAAGCCTTTGGGGTCGGAGATGAGCCAACAGGGCTCGCAGCAGGAGGGTGGAAGCAGAGGAAAACCCAATGTATGACTAAGCTAAGGACATCCGAGCCTAATAACTACAAACCAAGGAAGAAGCTGCCACACCAACCACAATGTCACTGAGACTTGTACTTAGTGTAACTAAACTCTCAGAGATGCAATTGAGTCTCTTGAGTCCCTTGGATTCAGCCAAAATTTAGCCAACAGCCAAGCAGAGTTGAAGGTCTTGTGGATTCAAGGCTTAGAGGAAGTTCAAAAGCTCATAATATGATGGAAGAAGTGTTTATGAGTGGCCTCAGGCACACCAAAATGTCAAGACAGGTACACAAGAGTATACACAAAAAGAAAATTGGCCTTTGGCCAATTTGGGACTAATCACATTTAGGTGGCGACTAAGTGAAGCACACCATATGTCAAAATACAATTTTTGAATTCCTCCCTGTGAATCACAGAGTCACCCACCAAAATTTCTTGAAGTTCCTATTCAAACTCCAATTTTTATGTAATAAGAGCACACCGTGATCTGACACCCAATCTTACAACAGGACTACTGATAGCTACAATGCCCCACTGATCCTTAGTGAGGTGCTGGAGGGGTCAAGAAAAGGATGTAAATTTGGGTCAAATTGACCCCAGCCTTGAGGAAAAATTAGCCATGAATTCATGAAGTTTTCAAGATATAATCTGACCTGGGGCTACCTCAGCAAATAAGAATCCACCCTTTCAAGGGATAGAAATATATTGACCATCAATTTCAATCCTCACACAGCAGCCAGCAGATGCCAGGGTGTGATTCGCATGACAAAAAAATAACACTGGTCCCACTTTTGAGCAGTCTTTCTCAGTGGACTTTTTGTATGCAGTAAAACAACCCAGGACACCAATGCCGGCCACCTCTGGAGCTCAAGGGCACCTCAGGTACCTGAAAGATTATTTTTCAGGAACCGGACAAATAGTAGGTTCAGAACAAGCCACCTTCTCACGTGCAGAGTCAAAAAGTATGACTTTGCGATGGATTCTGAGAAGGGGCTTGTACCAAGATGTCAAAACCAGGCAATGTGTTCTACACGTCCTGAAGCCACAGAAACCACATTAATCCCTTCACGTATGACCAAAGCTATCTTTAGAATAAGCATGAAAAACATCTCCCTGCCTCAGACTTGCATTAATGTGAACAATGGCCCTGGAAAACCAGCCACAAGTTGTCCCTCTTACAAAAGTAGTCAACATGCAATATCATCTGTTAAACTTTTCCCTCAGGCTTAAAAAGAATTGTGAAGACACAGAACTATGCAACAGTTGTTTTTTATCATTTAACAGCTTTATTTCAAGTGCAGAGGTCCTTAGTAGCTGTTTCTGTTGAGATCAGAAGTGACCGTGATTTTGGGTGATTTGTCATCAATGCATCCACTGTGCTATACTTCCTCTTCACCTCCACAAACTCTCTTTCAACTTGTCAGGCATCAGGAATTTGGAGAGAAGTCAGCCAATAACAGCTGTAGAAGTTCCACTGGAGACTTGTTCCATGGCAGGCACTTGAGCAATGATCTGTGTGACCAAATGTCATGCTTAGTCATTAATTAGATGTGCCTCATCACACTGTCCCAATTTGGTTGCCACAGTGAAACACCTTTCCTGGACACCAGACCCTACTATTTATTGAACGGGGGATAGAAATGAGGATTAAACTAAATAAAATTCGTAGCACTCTACTACTTAAATACAAAAGACAGTGCATAGCTAAGAGTCATAGATATAGGATCTACGTACGGGGACAAGTAAACACCGAGTAAGTAATGTGGTATTGGCGTGCGCGCCCAGTCGCGCCCGCCGTAGGTGAGTCCGAAGGAGTCCAGCTGAGTCCAGCTGAGTCCAGCTCGGACAGTTCGGATTGTTACTCCAACACTCCCCCTCAAACCGAACGAAGTCCGAGGGCGGAAGCAAAATGCTTGGCCTTCACGCTGGGAAGGGCCTTGGTAAGCGTGTCGGCGACCATATCCGCGGTGGGACAATAAACGAGCCGAATCGAGTTGTTTTCGATGACGTAGCGAATAAAATGGTAGCGTATGTCGATGTGCTTCGTGCGAGCGTGGAATTGGCCTATGTCGGAATAGGCGAGCGCGATGGTGGACTGGTTGTCGCCGTGAAGCGTGATGGGGTGCTCGAGCGGGCGGAACAGCTCGGCAATAAGTTGGCGGAGCCAAATGGCCTCCTTCGCGGCGTGGGTCATCGCGACGTACTCGGCTTCTGTCGTCGAGAGCGAGACAAGCTCCTGTTTCTTAGAACTCCAAGAGACAGCACCACCGTCAATAATGAATGCGTAGCCAGAGATTGCGTGCCTGGATTCCTGGGACATCCCGTCTGCATCCGAATATCCTTCCATCCCGGGCTTCCCCGCGCCGAACGTGAGGCGCCAATCCTTGGTGCCGAGAAGGTAGCGGAAGACGCGCTTTACCGCATCCCAATGAGCGGCTCCGGGGTTATCAAGAAATTTTGACAAGGTGCCAACGGTAAATGCGATGTCGGGCCGAGTCGCGACAGCAGCCCACATCAGCGAGCCAACGGCTGGGCGGTATGGGACATGCTTCATCGCCGCAATGTCCCTGACACTGACGGGCGAGTGCTCCGAGGTGAGCTGGACGTTCGGGTCCATCGGCAGCGAGAGGGGTTTGGCGTCGGCAAAATTGAAGCGCTGTAGGATAGAGGTGATGTACGACTGTTGAGATAACGAGATCGTACGCGCTTCGCGGTTCCTCTTGATTTCGATGCCGAGCAGCCAAGTGGCGGGCCCGAGGTCCGTCATCTTGAAAAGCGCGCCGATGCGCGTCTTGTATTGCTGCAGCAGCTCGGGTGAACTGCCCGTGATGGTGCAGTCATCGACGTGGATAGCCATGATGATTAGATCACCGGCGTCGCGAGTGTAGAAGATGGCGTGGTCGACGGAGCACTGTGTGAACCCAATCTCAGCAAGAGAACGGCTCAGAGTCTCGTACCAGCGGCGTCCGCCCTGCTTCAAGCCGTAGAGTGCCTTGTTGAGTTTCAAGACGTACTTGGCGCGGTCCGCCGTTTCGTAGCCGGGGGCTTGCTCCATATAGATGAGCTCATCGGGATCGAGTTCCCCGTTGAGAAACGCGCTGTGGAAGTCGAACATGTCGATCTCCCAGTCGTTGCGAGCGGCGATGGCGAGAATGAGGCGGATAGAAGCAATTTTAGCAGTGGGAGCAAAAGTTTCATAATAATCCACACCGTGCACTTGGGTAAAGCCTCGAGCGACGAGGCGGGCCTTGTACTTGTCGATTTCGCCGGCAGCGTTCTTCTTGATGCGGAGGACCCATTTGGCGTCCACAACGTTACGGCCTTCTGGCCTTTCAACGACATCCCACGTGCCGGCGGCCTTCAACGCGGCAAGTTCCGCATTGATCGCCGCTTCCCAATGCGGCCAATCCACTCTCTTCTTCGCTTCCTCGAACGTCGGGTCGAGCGCCTCAGCATCCGACGTCGCAGCAACAAGAGCGTGCTCCAAGATATCCACCATCTCCCACTCCTCCCACATTTCAGCTCTTGCGGCTGTTTCCGAGTCGGTGCTGGGTTTCACGCCGCGGGGAACTACTGGGTCGGATGGGCGGTTGCTGACGCGTCCAGCACCGCTCTCGAGTGCCTGGACGTAGCGGCTCGGCTTCCGAATGCGATGGCCGCGTCCTGCCGGTGCTTCCTCGGGTTCCTCGAAGTCAGGACCCAGCGGATCCGTGCGCGCCAGTTCACGCGCGAGCTGTTCGATGGAGGGGGAAGCGGGGAGCGGCGCTGTCGAGGGTAGAGTGCGAGGCGGCGTGTGAGGTGGGCTAGCCTTCGGTGGAGCGGTAGGAGAGGGTGCAGCGTGTTGAACGGGGTTTAGGTGCGTGCTGGGGTTTTGATTTGCAGACGAGGACTCAGCGTCACTTTCCCCGATATCCGCATCTCCTTCCGAATCCGAATCTGAAACACTTTGAAGATCTGGCAGCGAGTTGTGCTCGCTGTCACTGTCCGACATGCTGTGCAGGCCCGGCATGGACCCATCATCGCTGTCGCTGTCGGAGTCGGACTCAGCAAGCATCCGCATGAAATATGCGATGCTTTGCAGGTCCGAGGCGCTGTAGTCGGAGTCGTCCGTGTCCGAGCCCGGTGAGTTGTCCATCGCCGGGATTGATGCTGTGCTGACGGTGCCATCTTCTTCATCCTCGAAGAAGTCTTCCTCGTCTGATAGCCAGCAGCTTGCAGCGCCTTGCGCGGTGCTACCATTGCCATCCGTGAGTGATCCCCACTCTTCCTGGAACAGCTGCAGGTTAGATTCGACCTGCGCCATCCACACACCGTCGTCGTCGTTGACGGCATTTGCATCCTCACGGGCCTTGCCCTTGCCTTTCCCCTTCTGCCGAGGTCCCGTCCCCTCCTTGCCGCCGCCTTTCGCCCAGCAATCCGCTTTGACATGGCCCTTCTTGTGGCAGTTGTAACACTCCACATTGGGCTTCGATGCGCCGCCTTTTCGGCCACCTTTGCGATCTCCCACGGAGAACGCAATGTCGCGGTCGTCCTTCTTGGACTTCTGCTTGAGAGCGCGGCGATCGGCCTCCTCGTTGAGGCCGCGGATGAGGTCGTCGAGTGCAAGGGTTCTCCCGAGTAGGGTTGAAGTCGCCGTAATCGCGGAGAGGTAGGGATCGTACGAGGGCGGAAGCGAGCCCAAGATAATTGCGGTGAAGTTGTCGTCTCCAGGGTCGGCGCCCATGCCGATGAGGTCGGTGCGAAGATTTTGAAGCTTTGCGAGGTGAGTTCTAACGTCCCCAGTCTCTGTGCAGCGCTCATCCTGTAGCCTGCGACGCAAATCCACAGTGACCATTTTCGATTTCTTTTCAAATTCATCCGTCACCTTTTGCCATAGCTCCGCGGCGCTGGCGGCGTCCTTGACGCGCAGGAACAGCGAGTCGGGGATGCCGCTCGCAATTGCCTGCTTCACGATGGCCTGCCCAGACTTGTACGTCTTCAATTCCTTGTCATGCGCTTCGAGCAAAGCGGCCTCTGCTGCCGTAGGCGGGCTAGCAGTCGTAGGGGCGACAGGCGCGGCGGAGGTGGCGAGTAAGTGGTCGCCTAGTCCAGCAGCGTCGGCGGCGTAACTGAAACGATTTTTATAGACGCTCCAGTTCGACCCGTCAGCCTCGCATTTCGGAATGCGCAGGAAGAAATCGCTGGGTTTCGAGTTGGGGGTGGACATGGTGTAGTAGATGTGTGTGGAGAATTAGATTCGGGCGGGGCCCATAACCTATTGAACGGGGGATAGAAATGAGGATTAAACTAAATAAAATTCGTAGCACTCTACTACTTAAATACAAAAGACAGTGCATAGCTAAGAGTCATAGATATAGGATCTACGTACGGGGACAAGTAAACACCGAGTAAGTAATGTGGTATTGGCGTGCGCGCCCAGTCGCGCCCGCCGTAGGTGAGTCCGAAGGAGTCCAGCTGAGTCCAGCTGAGTCCAGCTCGGACAGTTCGGATTGTTACTCCAACACTATTAGCATAAGTTTTGGTGGAAGACCTATTTCTAAATGCATTCATGTTCCATAGAGCCCATAAAACTGATAGAATTTGATGACTATCCTTTTTGTTTGCCTGATATCTGAAATGAAAGTTATTGCTCAAAGGATGTCCCCACCAAGGTCCTTTCATGAAACATTTTCAGGATGAAGCTATAGGAGCATTCAGATACATCAAATGAACATATTTTCCCCACAGATTTAAGGAATTGAGTCTGAAATGAATTTGCAATGTGGTTCAGAACACATTACCTGTTTTTGGCAGTTTGATGCAAGCCTCTCTCCAAGATCAACCGGCTCGCCAGCGTGGAGAACGGCTTGTTCTGAACCTACACCACTGTTTTGCCAGCAACCTGGGTCCCAGGTGGGAGGCTGTGTCATATGAACAACCATCAATTGACATCAACCCAGTGAAAAAGAGCCAACATCAAATCAACATTGATGGGCCCCACCCCAAATCGACCTTGGCTGCTCGACCTTGGGCAAGCCTTTGACCCAGATTAGGACATTGTATGCTCCCCCCATTTTGCTGGTGCCTGGGCTCTGTGCTTCAACTTGCTGGGCTTCAATTATTTTTTATGGTTGAACAGATTTACATTTACAGGATATACTAGCTACAGCATGATGTAGAGACTACAAAAAAAAAAACCCCTCTGGGAGGCATACAAAGAGAGAGAAACAGATCAGGTTAACAAAGGGGTTGAGGAACATGTTGTCAAAGACAGTGTGAGTACAAGAGGCAAGAGGACAGGGGGAGGGAAGAGGGATGAAAAAAGTGACTTGTGCACTTGCTTGTGCACACACCTGATAGAGATCCCAATACTCCAATCACCACGGGGCACAATCTTGGCTGTCCAGTCCAGATGGCAGTACTTGAAGCATACCTCCAATGTGCTGAGGATGATGTAGCAGAGAAGTGAGCCAGACACAAGCGTGTAGAGTGGCTGCGAGCAGTGACAGAGTTGGAAGAAAAATGGTCAGTGTTGACACTGTTTGGTCCACCAACTGATGGATGGAAGGACCCCGGTTTATCAGTCCAAATGCCTGATCCCAATCCCGACAAATTTTGGAAAAAAAAAGTGTTTGGCCTGTGCCAAATCCCGACATTTTGGGCCAAAATTGAGCTCAGGCCTGGTCCAAATCCCGACAAGATCGCGGCAGCGTGAGAATTTTTCGAGCCCATGCGGGGCAAAAAAATTGTGAATCCTGACAAATTTGGTTCGATTTAATCCGATTTAGCTTTCCAATCCCGATAAATTCGCCCCAAATCAGCGATTTTGAATCCCGACAAATTCACCTCCTTCGGGAACAGGCCTTTGGTGAGATAAACCGGGGTCCTTGGATGGACTTAGAGGATTTTCGATGATTCTGGGAGGTCAGCAGACAAGGACCTTGGGGTTGGAGAGACGGCACAGGCTCAGCCAGAGGCGGACGTCGATTCACTTGTGATATATATTCAATGCCGAGCACAGCTTTTCTCACCCACCTCGTTCCAACAGGTGTTCTCACCTCAGTGATTCAAGGCAAAATTCACACTAAATAATCACTGAATTTGGGCTTGATTTTACGGCGGCTCGATTACATCGAAAAAACCTCAGACCCCAAAACAGGTCAAATAGGACTGCTCCAAAGCTCGGAGGTAAATTACCCTGGTCAAGCAGGTCTCCGGCCTATTTCCCGCAACACTAGCCCGGCCCGGGGCCAATTTTGTGAATTCTTCTGTGTTGACTTGGTTCTCCCCGTGAACTCGGCCTGGAAGACATACAGTCCAGGGCAATGGTGTACTGTAGGCTTAGTTACCCCCTGACCCGGCGTTCCGTGCTGTGTAATCCTACCTACCTTGATGCACAAGTTTGGAAGCGACTCGCTTGCTCGTCTAACTCAGTAACACAAACGACAAACCGCCCACTGAAAATCCTAGAGCCAGATAATATACAAACTGATGCATTACAATATGTACACACGGTGTACATTGTTCATGAAGGACGTGCGGAGAATGAGATCTTATAGTGGGTAGCGCAGATGATATAATAATATCAATACTAATCCCCTTTGACCCGCTCATACCCCGCAGCGCCCCCGCCCCACCCAAACCAGCTCCCGCGCGCCGCAGCCGCAGGGCGCTCCCGCTCGTCGCGCACGTCATACCCCTCCCCGTCGCTCGGCACCTCCACCTCCTCGAACGCCGCGCTGCTGTCCGTCCGCGGCCGCGGGCGGTGCACCAGCTCCTCCCGCGACCCCCCGAAGTTTGTGGACGACGACGCCGCGCCCGCGGGGAGCGGGAGAGACAGGGACGACAGCGAGGACGGCACGGGCGGCAGCGCCGCGAGAGCCGCCTCGAGCTGCCGCCGGCGCTCGAGCACGGACTGCGTCGACACGTCCGCACCCGCGCCAGCGCCGGAGTAGAACGTCGACGCCGAGCCCGCTGCGGTGGCCACGTTCATTCCAAGGCCCGCCGACGAGTTCATCGTGATCGGCGCATTAGCATTAGCCGGCTGCGGGCGCAGCAACGCCGCCCCGCCAGCAAGTATGCTTGGGCCATACGCGCGCCATAGCCCGCCTAGCACACCCACCGGCGGGGGCGGCGGCGGCGCACCGGGGCCCGCATTCGCATCCGGGTCGAGCGCGCCGCCGACGTGCGCCCAGAGGAGGCGCAGTTGGCGCTGCACGAACGCGTAGAGGCGCAGCCGCAGCTGCGCGAGGAGCGCGTCGATCTGCCGCTCGTGCGCGGCGAGCAGGGGGCGCAGGTGCGCAGCGTACACATATGCGGCGCCGCGCGTCTGCGGGAGCACGAGGTACAGCAGGAGGAGCGTCTTGAGCGGGTAGTAGAGCGGGAGCCTGGAAGAGCGCGGTGTCAGTGGGGCGGATTGAGATGAATTTGCTAGTGGGGTCGACGGGGATCGATGGATGGACGGGGATGAACAGACGAAAGGACGCACCAGCATATCGCCCACTCTGCGACGTACTCGACGCCGACGATGCACCCGAGGACGGACCAGTACATGAGCCAGCGCTCGAGCTCCTCCTCGGACGCCGGGCGCTGGCTGAGCACCTTGTACGACGCGTAGCCCGGGTACAGGAACGCGGCTACAGAGCTGCGTCCACCGGGTCAGCACGGTGCGAGCGATCGCAGGCGATGGGGCGGGCTGACCTTACGATCCGATATGTGAGGTAGAACAACATGAGGGAGGGAGAGGGAAGTGGTTATGGATGGCTGTTAGGCGCGGCCGCGTTGTTAGCACAACTTATTGATAAGCAAGCCAAATCGGGACTCAAGGACCTGTCTATCACCGTGCCTTTGGCGCGTCTTCAGGCCAACACAAGTCAAGTCGGTCGGGTCCCATACTTTACATACGCTGCGTATGCTATCATGGGGGTGCACGGACACCTGTCCGAGACACCAGATGGCCTGCCTCCCGGCCTCATTTGACCTGCAGGATGCAACCCTTTTTTTCGTCCCTCAAAGTGGGCAGCCTTTTCTTTCAAAAGGCATCCGCTTACTAGTACATCAATTGCAAAGCCCAAATTTATTCGATCGCTGATCGCTTTGGCATCGTACCAAGAGGTTCTCAACAGACTCCAACCTCTGCAAGTGAGCGAAGCCCCATCTTTCTGCGCGCCTTGACGGAGAGAGACCTCCTCTGTATTGCGACTGGAGGCGAGTTTAACGCCTGCCATCTCGTGGCTCTGGCTGCCGGGTCTGCTGTGCGTGCTTTTCATTCTAGCCTTGAGCCCGGCTGATGTATAGATTTCAGTACATCACCAAAGTGTGTCGAGCACGCCCGACTCATCCCGGCGAGGAGCCTCTAACAGACATAAATGATGTCCGCAATGGTATTTTTTAGATGGAGGTGGCCACCAGCGTATCGAGAAACGCCTATTCCTAATCCGGGTGTGTTATTATCTTGCTCGTCATCTCCGATTGCTGAACATATTATAGACACCCAATCTCTACCTCACGCCTGCAGATATTCATCGAGACACATCTGATCCTGCCCGAGTTGACCAGCTACCGTTTGCACAGTTCACATTCCATTGGCTTGAACTACCCAGTCGTGTGGTGACGAATCCAGCCTCCCCGAGGCCGGTAAACACTACCGATCGGATTGCGAACGGAAGGATCGCCTACTTTTATGGGGAGTGACAAATGATAATTGTCCGGCTTCTGCTGTGTTGGACTTCGTGTTCGGTTGTGGTTTTCTACACCTGTTCGGCACACTTGACATGCTTGAATTCACCAAAGACTTCACTGACAAGGAGTATGGAACTATCAAGCAAACAGCGATTGAGGCACTGCAAGCAAAGCAGGATGAGAAGCAAAAGGCATCCATCGAACGAGCAGGGTGGGCTTATCGACGACTCACCAATGATGGAGAGCCTGCTGATGGGATGATGAACTCACCGAACTGCAGGATAGGCTCGAAGCCTTCGAGGAGTTGAGGAAGGATCCGGGGATGTTGATGATGTGGTCGCTCTCCCAGCATCCTGCTGTGGTAGCGGCAAGGCTCAAGCAAGAAGCCCAGATCAATGCCATCGAAGAGATGATGTTCGCGCGTGAGGTGGAGGAGAAGCGGCCGGACATCGAGGCATGGGCACGCTCGATTTGTTAAATGGGTGGTCTCTTGTCATCTTGCCAGCGAACCCGGCGCCAGCGTACGCCATCAGGAGCCTCGCGGAACCTGCGCTGCCCTTGGCTTTGCCGACCTCGTCCCCGTCGAAAGAATGCGCTTCAGGTGCGCGGTGTACGCGTCGTGAGCGCGCGCGACGAGAGGAGGGGGAGACATAAGGCACCAGACAGGGTAGGCGATCAATCAATCCCCTTTCACCCGCTCGTGCCCCCGCCCCACCCACACCAGCTACCACGCGCCTGCAACCCCAGGAATAAAAGTCCGTCGCGCGCACCCCTCCCCATCACTTAGCGCCTCCACCTTCTGAACACCACGCTGCTGTGCGTCCGTACACGCGTCTCCACATTGACGTACTCCTCCCTTGACGCACCGAAGCTTGTCGCGGGCGATGCCGCGGCAGCGAGGAGAGCGACGACAATGCGGGCAGTAGTGCCGCGAGATCCGCCTCGAGCTGCCGCCGGCGCTCGACCACGGACTGTGTCGTGGCGTCCGCGCCACGGTGGAACATCGACGCCGGGTTCGCCGCTGCAGCCGAGTTCATGCCCAGCCCCGCCGACGAGTTCATCACAGCCGCCAGCAAGTATGCCCGGCACGTGCGCGCGCCAGAGGCCGCCGAGCAGTTCCGCCTCCTCCGGCGCATTGGGGTTCGCCGTCGCGGTCTGGTCGACGACGCGCAGTTGCCACTGCAGGCAAACCAGACACCGAGATGACGCAATCCGGGAAAAACGATGTTCGTTGCGATATTTCGTGTCCTAGAGGTCCTGGTCCTGGTCCTAGTAGAGGATGACACTCCCCGGTCCGGCGACTCCCAGCGCACGGCGCACAAAGTACAGGTGCAGTTAGCTCTAGGCGTGTCTTGAGTTTGGGTGGAAGAAGCACAGAGGTGGGATGACGAAGGCGGCCACCGCACGGACACCTGTTGGTCGAGTGAGTCCCGACCTTGAATTTGTCAAGCTCGTTTTCGCCTAGTCTCCCTAGTCAGACCATAAAATAAGTTTTTTTTCTTGTGGCGGAGTAGAAAAAACTTGTTTATGGTCTGATTTCGCTCGCGCACCAAATACCATAGGTCGACCTTCGGGCACCTCGGAGGCCGAATCGGGAAGGACCTTCCTTATGGGAAGGCCTGCCTCAAGGCACGTGCAAAACTCGGAGCCTTTGGGAAACATTAAGACCTTCTATGGGTAACAGAACACTTGAAAAGCAGAGGTCTATGCATCTCAGACACTTTCAGCATTTCTGGTAATTTCTTGAACCTGAAAATATGTCGAAATCCTCGCTGAATGGTTATGTTTGGTGTTCACGTGACTTCGAAACACGAGCAACGGTTAAGACCCATCAAACGAATCTAGACTAGTTTTCGCCGTTTATATCCGATGTTTATTTGTGCGAGACACTAAGATAGAGGCGTGAGTTCCCGACACCCTTATGTCAGCAGTCACATGTCACACATCACGCTCGACGATGAGCGAAATAACTTCATGACCACATCATGTATGGACATTCTGCCTTGACCAAGTCTTAGATATGATCCTAAGAGATTTTTATGAAGTAGATTCACGAAAAGTTCCCTCAGTTGAAAGTTATAAGGCCCGAAAAGATTTTGCGTGACTTTTTTTCTGAGTGTTTCTAAGTGTGGTGGTCGGCAACCCTGCCGGAAATCGGTGATCAAAAAACCGGTATTGCCGGATTAGGAAGGTTCCCCCTATTTCTACAAGTCTTTTGCTCAGAACATGCCTCCATCGCCTCATAAGACCTCAAATCACCCTCAGAATGTCATTTTCATGTATGAAATCTTGTTTGGGTCCAATTTGAGCGGCAAAACTCCGCCCATCTGGGATTCAGTATGCCTGCCCTGGCTCACTCCTCCTAAAATTCTGGCTCTCCACGGGAGCTCTGGGCCCGAAGTTGCAGCAAAGTATATGCAATTATTCATTTAGAATGAAATCATTGTTGCCGATTTTTAATATCTGCCCAGCGGACGTAGATATAAAGGGATTTATACCTGCAATTGACCGTTTTAGGTACATCCTGACAGTAATGAAAATCTGCTACAATCATTTTAACTAGTTATGATATGCCATTATTTCGCCCTGCACAAAGTTGTCGCGAAAGTGGCTGTAGGAAGCAGAAAACTGTGCTACCACTCGATGAGCATCTGTCGGAGTTTGAATTTAGCAGTGCGTTGCCGACCCCACTAAGTGTTTTCCATGCAAATGGCGCACTTTCGGGAAAATTACTCACAAAATTTGGCCAGCACAGCCCTCGGCAGCTCGCTTAGCAGAATTGTGTTACCAAACATCAGCCCGGCAACCTCCGTTACCTTCTAGGGAGGATGAAGAAACATTGGAGCATTTGGAGATGCTCTGTGGTTCATTACATGCCCACAGGGTGTGACCAGAGCCCTGGCAGGCAGAAAAAGTATAAAAATTTCTTCGAAACCTAGGATTTGGCCGTGGGAAAGTATTTATAAGCAGATTACATAAGGTGTCGGGAACCCACGCCCTCGCTCCGCTTAGTCACCGCTTCTCTGTGACAACTGTTATTGGTCACTCAGTTTTTACCCTAATTTTTCCCCCTCTTTCCAAACGACTCCTTTTCATGAGCCGAACAATTTGCCAGGAGGGATTTTATTTATTTAAAGATTTTACAGACTTATAAAATTTTTGTTGAGCTCAATTTGGCAGTGAACGAAAAGGGATGCCTACTATGGATCAAATACCCTCACACCCTGCTTAGGCTCGTGTCTAACCGTTAGGTGCAGTAAGGGCAAGCAAGCAAATAATGGGTGTGTCAAGAACTGGACATCCTCGGGACCGATCGGAGGTCCGAAGGTTCCTGCTAACCAGAAGCGAGTGGAAAGCAAGAACATGTGAAGATTTCGGAGTTGAGTCGGACCTCCGAGGTTCCTACCAACAAGCAAGTGCGAGTGAGTGAGGTGGATTAGGACTTTCACAAGGTAAAACTTCGTGGATGAATGATAAGTCCCATCCGGTCGGAACCGACTCGGAATCCCGAGGGGTTTAGAGCGGGCTTGGCTTCAGCTCGTGCGCTGCGCCTTTCTCTACGCCCAAGGCCCGATTTCAGAAGGATAAGACAGAGAGGATGAGGGACGAAGATAGAGCACAATCTTAGTCGATATTCAGGCTGACTAGAGGCGAGAGTACATCGAGCTATTTAAATGATATCGAAGTGTAATTAATCATCGGAGGCCGATAGGCTCCGTGATGGGAATGAGTATGTAGGAGTCAATGTAAGTCAATGCTGTGTCGGCGGACGTCGGAAGGCCGAGGACGCCGACGAAGAAAGTCATAGTGAATCATAGGGAGTCTTGAGCATATGGTGAATGAAGTAGCCAATAAAAATGGGGACATTACGATTCGGTGATTCTCGAGGCCGAGGGAGTCCGATGTCACGGTACGTGACAGTCAGACACAGTACGAACCAATAGGAGCATAAGTATTGTGAAGAGAAACAAGATAAATCCGGAGGCGATGGAATTCCGGGTTTGAACGAAGCAAATAGATAAATGGGAGGGATGAAGTAAAATGAAGGCAAAGTGCTGAATGCCAAGGGAAATAATACATCGGATGTCCGATGGAATTCCGAGGGAAATAGTGAATCGGAGTCCGATGGAGCTCCGAGGTCACGGTAGTGACAGTATCCCCCCTTTAGCGCCGAACCTAGAGGCGCAAAACGGCTCAGCAAAAAGTGGATTGTGGTAAACAATGTGCGAGCTGAAATGGAGGTCTTCTGACATGCCCGGGGGAAGAATGAAGGAAAGCCGACAAAAGGAGATGGAAGAGGGGAAAGCAGGACCAGTCGGGGCCGAGATTGGCGAATACCCATCAGAGATGATGATTTCGCAGCCGGAGTACTCTGCTAAGTGTTGACTGGAGCTCGGGGGTCCGAATCGAAATTGAGCAGTGCTTAAAATAAAACACTGGGGGTATTATCCAAATGGATCAGAAGATAACCACGGAGACCGTCCATCAAGGATCGGGGTTTGGAAATCGCCATGGGTGCACCGCATGTTACATTCCTGCATACCACCCTGAGTGGATATAGCTAAGTGCTGCAGGTCAAAGGTTGACACTGATGCATATGGTCAAGTCGGATGTCCAGCGGAGCGCAGCTGTCGGAGGCCGACGGAATCCGGAGGAACGTATCGTCGGAGTTGAAATCGTACCACATGTAAGAAAGCTCGCTGAGAAGAGCTTTGTAAAGTCTCCAAAGAAATACAGAGGGAAGAAGTTGGACGCCAGCGGAATCGTGATAGTGGGGAAAGGTCCAGACTATGTTGATAATTCAAGAGATGACCGGAACTCCGAGAGGATCCGGGTGAAGAAATTTTCCGAGTGGAAACGAAATTGACAAATGCCGATGGGAGTCCGAAATGGAAACCGACGGGTGGCCGAAAGAATTCTTTTAAGAGGATCCGAAACCTCCTCAAAGAAAGTGATGCCTAGAAAAGGCGCGAAGTCGGAGACCGAAGGGATGTAACCTGAATATGGAGCGACGACGGAGGTGTCCGAAAGGACCAGAGGTATCCCCGGAAGGATCAGAAGTGTCTCGAATGAGACAAGAAACCAAGCGATGACATTCAGAAATTCGGCAAACAACGGCACGGAGTCCGAAGGAGGCCGAGGCGGAAATTGGACATTGCTGCCCAAGTGTGTGCACACCCGAAACACCAAGCAGAGTGGAGCGGAAAAGGTTTGTCCTCCTAACCTTCAATCAACGGATCGGTAGCGGTGGGGACAAGGTATCCAGGACCAGGACCGACGGGAATCAGACAGAATAATGTTTAATCCAATTAAGGACCAATGTCTCGGAGAATGCAGGAGCTCCGAATCCATAAAGGTGTACGGAGGTCCGACGGCAGGCCGAGATTGGATGGCGCATAATGTGGAACATCGCGAGGTGAAGCTCGGAGCAAACAGAGTTTACAATCCGAAATGCCGGCAAAATGAATTGCTAGCCAGAGGGTATGCCGGAGGTTGGCAGGTCATGAAAATCGTGAATGGGATGGAAGTCCGGAGGAATTCCGTAGAGGTAGAGGTGTCGTGAGGGTCATAACCTCGGGCTTCCAGAGTGGAATACCGAGACTCCAGAGTCCAGCCAAAGCCGAAGTTGGAACGAAATCGTAAGGTGGAGGATAAGGGAGGGCTGAGTTGGAAATGACGCTAGGGATCTAATGAATTGTTCTCGGAGTGAGATCGGGATCCGAGGACTACAGCCTATCCCCACAGAGGTGTTGGCTGCCTCAGAGCAGGTGGCCAAGTTGCGAAGCTGGGACCGAAGGGAAATGTCGGACATGAGGGGCGCAGGGAAATGGGAGCCTGAATATACTGTCAAGAACTGGACATCCTCGGGACCGATCGGAGGTCCGAAGGTTCCTGCTAACCAGAAGCGAGTGGAAAGCAAGAACATGTGAAGATTTCGGAGTTGAGTCGGACCTCCGAGGTTCCTACCAACAAGCAAGTGCGAGTGAGTGAGGTGGATTAGGACTTTCACAAGGTAAAACTTCGTGGATGAATGATAAGTCCCATCCGGTCGGAACCGACTCGGAATCCCGAGGGGTTTAGAGCGGGCTTGGCTTCAGCTCGTGCGCTGCGCCTTTCTCTACGCCCAAGGCCCGATTTCAGAAGGATAAGACAGAGAGGATGAGGGACGAAGATAGAGCACAATCTTAGTCGATATTCAGGCTGACTAGAGGCGAGAGTACATCGAGCTATTTAAATGATATCGAAGTGTAATTAATCATCGGAGGCCGATAGGCTCCGTGATGGGAATGAGTATGTAGGAGTCAATGTAAGTCAATGCTGTGTCGGCGGACGTCGGAAGGCCGAGGACGCCGACGAAGAAAGTCATAGTGAATCATAGGGAGTCTTGAGCATATGGTGAATGAAGTAGCCAATAAAAATGGGGACATTACGATTCGGTGATTCTCGGAGGCCGAGGGAGTCCGATGTCACGGTACGTGACAGTCAGACACAGTACGAACCAATAGGAGCATAAGTATTGTGAAGAGAAACAAGATAAATCCGGAGGCCGATGGAATTCCGGGTTTGAACGAAGCAAATAGAATAAATGGGAGGGATGAAGTAAAATGAAGGCAAAGTGCTGAATGCCAAGGGAAATAATACATCGGATGTCCGATGGAATTCCGAGGGAAATAGTGAATCGGAGTCCGATGGAGCTCCGAGGTCACGGTACGTGACAGGGTGGTAGCACTTAGGTGTAATTTGATAGATGGGAATTTCAAATTGAAAGCTGGAGGGAGTTTGTGGAGGTAGAGATGGGTCGGAGTGTAGCGGAGGTTACCGCGATACCTGTAAAATTGCAGTAGCTACAGAAAATACATTTATTTTGGCTTTCTCAATCTGGCCCGATGCACCTCGACATGTTTCTCAACGTACCTCAATTCGGCTCATTTTTGCTCATTTACCATCTAGCCAAAATGAGCGAGGACCAGATTGGCTTTCCCATTATATCTCAATATCCTGAGCTGGCATTGTCTGTCACTGGGAATCAGTGGCCACCCAACATTCTGCTCAATCGACCCAGAAGGGGCACACAATAAGGAAATTTTTGGCCCCCGCACTGGTTGAACATTTCAAATTTTTCACCTTCTTTTTCAGTGAAAAATGTCGTTTATTTTTCACACATATTTCACTGAAAAAGCAGGTGAAAATTTCAAAACATTTTCATCACTTTCTTATTTTATTTCGAATTTTTCGCCTTGAATTGAGAAAGTGCTGAAAAAGTTTTAAAATTTTCACCTTCTTTTTCAGTGAAAAATGTCTGAAAAATAAACAACATTTTTCACTGAAAAAGAAGGTGAAAAATTGAAATGCTCAACCAGTGCCGGCCGATTTGGCAGTTGTCCCGCAGAAGCGGTGACTAAGCAGAGCGCACCATAGGAGCACGACTCGGACAACGGCCCGAACGCCTATGCTACTAAAGTTGTTGTGCCTCGATTGCGGGCGTATACAGGCATATGCGTACCCTGCGCTGTAAGAGAAGTTCCATCACCTACATCTGTTTGTACAAGTCTCTTCCTGTAGTCTGGTTGCAGTCTCCCTAAACTGAAAACATGCGACAGAACTTCATTAATAAGCTTCATTGCCAGCGGAATCAGACTCAATATGAAGGTGAATAGTCTCATACATCCACGCCAATCGCTGGTATCTATGGCCTAAACGTCATTAACCAACTCTACTGTTCATCAAATTTTAGGGCTGTCCACCGGTGAATCGGGCATGTGCTCACCATACGCATAAACACCATTTGACTGATACAGCGGAAGCCCACGATGCAGGGCGACATCGTGACTGTCCGGATTGAATCCTTTGCCTTGATGGAATTCGGCCAGACTGCGATAGACTTCGGTGTTCCATCTATACCCCCAGACACTCGCCGTTAGCGAAAGGGTCGGTGCTCCAAGAGTTGCCGCATCCTCAGGAAGAAGGACGCGTGATCCTGATGGTTCAAGAGACCAATACGCTGGGACCGGGTACAGAAGCCCAGGAGGGCTGCAATGTTGCACTGCGCCGATGGGGCAGATGAACAAAAATATTCCCCCAGATAAGGTAATTTCTGCCGATGAGCGGCCTGAATCAAGTAATGATACCGAGTACGCGGTCTCTTCGATAAAGGTGTAGTATCAGGTCATCGAACGTGAACTTCAACTACCATTCGCAAAGTTGAGTAATTTGAGAGACTTACCGTAGGAGTCAAGGTCATCTTCTATGCCATATCTTGCGAAGATATGGTGGGCTTGGGAGAGCCAGGCTGCCTCAATATCCCAGGTTTCTTCTCTACTGGAGGCTAAAGAGAGAGTTCTCCTCATGAAGTATTTGCAAGGATGAGGAATTCGGGGAAACCAGAAGCTGATGAAAAAAATAGAAAGTAAGACTTAAATACTATAAAATTCGACATCCGTCTTACCGAATCCACCCATCTCCCATTTCAGCGCAAGTATTTTCGAAATCGACCAAGCCTCGGGAATTGTAGGTCCAGCCTGAATCTTGGAATTGATGGTTGGGAATGTGAGCCACTTCACCCCAGGAACTCATCGGCATTGCGCTAGAATCCTGATTCTCGGACGAACCGGGAAGAAACAGGATCCCACCAGGTCGGCAGAAATCATAAAGAGGAATTTCAGTATGAACAGGTTGTGATGCGTATCGCGTCAAAATATCGTGGAGGTCATCCAACTAAGGACGAAAGCCAAATTCTTTCTTGGGCCTTTCCGGACAACATTACTGGGGGTACAACGGAAAGTCACCGTCGGTAAGAAATTCAGTCATGGCGTTGCCATCTGACAATTCAAGGCACATTCGTTTCGTGGATCCGCGTATCCATAGAGTTTGTCCATCATGAGGCTTAAATTCAGTGCTTGAGTTTAATTCGGTCCCTTTGAAAACCACTTACCACGGACTTGTCCTTCAAATAACGCTCGCACAGCTTTAACCGATTGGCCAGTGAATAGAAGTAAATGTCTATGTTACTTACATCCAACTCGAGATCCTACATTCCGGACATGGAGGTATCAAGCTGATATTCCAAGAGGAGGAAATGGTGGTGCACACACGTAATACTCGAGAAGGTGTGAGGATATTTCGGAATCGCTGTACCATTCCCGGAACTTGTCAAGGGGTATCAAATCTAGTAATTGACGGAATTGGGCATTGGAAGAGTGGTATAAGAAATTTCACTCTCACCGTCCTCGTATACCATCGCATACAGTCTCCGTGACTTGACGACCCATACAACTGGAGCAGATTCGGGTGGCTAACAACGAATTGAGATCTCATTGTCATCGGAATGGGCAAACGCACCGGACTCCAACATACTTTTTAACCTCCTCCAACCATTGCTATCGCAAATCAAATTACATGTCTGCATATTTCATGACCACATACTTGCTTGATGCCGGGTCCCTCATAGACGGCAACGGTACATACACCCGCTTGTTCTGACTGACGACACCGCAAGTCTTGCTTAATTGTTTTTCTTCGCGGAGGTCCAAGTCTCCGAGGCGAATTTGACGAAAGTCTTTAAATTCTGGCCATCAATGAAGTTTATAATCGAGCATGTTCACAGGTTGGGCGGCTTACCCGAAGATCGCGGACGAGAAGCATTTCCGAAGAAGTTCACTGTGTTGGTGAACTGTCCGCCTGAAATATTGAAATTGTGTGCAGAGCTAAACATGGAACCAGGTCTTTGCGATCAACGTGAGCAGAAAAACCAGAGAGAACCAGGAGAAAACTAGGAAAACTCACCCCG
Source organism: Mycena sp. CBHHK59/15 (assembly GCA_029204085.1). Taxonomy (NCBI): domain Eukaryota; kingdom Fungi; phylum Basidiomycota; class Agaricomycetes; order Agaricales; family Mycenaceae; genus Mycena; species Mycena sp. CBHHK59/15. The sequence continues at coordinate 46,920 of JARGXW010000957.1, forward strand.
ATACGAAGTCAGATTCTGTTTGAGGGGTATTCGCGCGACTCTCATGCATGGGGCGGGAGACAAGAGGATTAGGCGCCGACACAGCCCTTTGAGTCGATGCAATCCACAGCTTGGAAGGCTGTTCATTCCGTGGTGGGCAGAGGCTAACGTGAGTTACCACGCGACTCGGAGCCACCGGCCCCGATGATCTCCCATCGACCTTCTAGCGCTCACCTTCTGTTCTCTCGTTGTCCGCCAATGCAATGATATTCTACCGATACCGCGACTCTGGCAGTAAATGTTCCAGGAAAGATGCGACCTTGAACCTGAAACTTCATTCTACTTATATTGCGACTATTAACGTAGCGCGCTATTTGGAGGTGATTTGGAGCACTTCGGGACTCGGAGGATCTTCTGTTGACATGGGTAAATCACTCCTTACCAGTGATGATGAGCTCGGCGCCGTACGATAAAAATAAAGGGTGGTAATCTCAGGCGAGCACTAGAGCATATTTGCAACGGCCAAAATCGACGGCCAGATTTTTGCCATCAGTCATTGTTTTTAGCCGACGCACTTGATTGATGTGATTCTGTGATTTTGTGTGACAAATGAGTGACTCGACGCACAAACATACATATCGCTTTGAGCGTCACTCATTCCCATTTGGGAGTCATGAAAGTTCTCAGTTCTGGCATCATCCATCATATTTGGGATCAAACCAGTGATTTCGATGTTTTGGAGGGCTGCAAATATGCTCTACTCTCAGAGCTCTTACTGTACTTCCATCTCTACCCACACGCTCGCTCACCGTCTCCTTTCTCTTTGCGCCATGCTCCCCACTCTTTTCCCAATTACAGCGACTCTATGCTCGTGTCCTTGAACGCCGTAGCTCAAAACAGCTTCGGCCTCACCGAAGGCCAAATCCTCTTCTGGTTGCTCTTTCTCGGTTTCCTCACCCATAATCCCTCGAAAACGACCCCAGAAAAAAAAATCATCTACACCTCTCTTCCTTTCCTCTTGCATCGGCCCGGTCATATATAAAGCAAAAACATCAAAAATACCAAGGGCATTACTGGACTGAGGGTCAGCTATGCGGCATGCCATAAATAG
>JARGXW010000958.1:0-47841 GCA_029204085.1 Mycena sp. CBHHK59/15
TGGTAGGACTCCGTCTGCTCACAAACCCGTCTGTTTTCATTACAACGCACACCCAAAACAAAGACAGAGTTATACCGCTCGTTGTGTACTACCTATAAATACCTCAGTATCGGAAACAGGCACGAATTGGCAAGCGACCTGTAATTAATCACGGGTCACACATCACAGTGTGGGTCGCATGTCACAGGCCACATTCGGGCCGGTTACCTTGCTGACATAAGGCGCGACCTTTTTTTCTCTATGCTCATCGCGCGTGCCTGCCGACGCGCCTTGGTCCCGCCCTTATGCCGCCCTTATGCTGCAGCGGCCGTCGCCGTGCGCCGTGAAGATCTCCAGGTGTTTCTGCAGCGGCGCACGCCGTACACGATACTCCCGACACCGCTTCCGCAGGATTGTACATCAGAGGCAAATGATTACTGGTTCAGCGACTCGACAACGCAGGACCTCATGGCGGTCATGGATGCATGTCTGCACAACCTGTACGACGTACCGCGGGCGAAGGGTATCTTTGACCGGTTACGAAACAAAAGCAGCGCGGCACTAGAAATCCGTGTATTCAACGCCTTTCTTGATGCGTACATCAAGATGGCTGCCCGCGACGAAAAAGAGAAAGACTACTGGTTAGAGTCTGCCTGGGAGCTTTTTGAGAGTATCAATGCCCCCAACGCCGGTACTTTCGCCCTCATGATGCTCGCTGGCCACCGTTTTTCCCTCGCATGCGGTCCAGTCGCCCACCGCCCTCCTCAGCGCTGTCATCCAGGCAGACATACCCGTTTCCCAGGTCATTGCCGACCGCGCCTTCACCGACGACGAAGAGGCGGAAGGAGTGATCAAACAGCTGTCCAAGTCTGCGATCGACCTCAACCTGCCGAGCGTGGTCTCGGAGCTCAGCCAGGCGGAAGCTCTCGGTGTCTCTGAGGACGAGGACGCCGTTCCGGAGGCGCGGCCCGTCACCAAGGACTCGAGCGTGCCTTTCAATCTCCAGACGCTCCGCAAGCACCTCGCGTTGGTCGCCCTCGCCCGCCGCGTCCTCCCCACCGATGTCAGCGCGCGCCAGAAGCTGCTCGAGGACAGCGTGTACGACGCCGCGAAGGAGCGCCTCGCGCGCCAGTACGAGGTCTTTGCCCAGATCGGCATCGACGACGGCGCCCTGCTCCAGCACGACCTCCAGCGCTGGATGTGGCAGTGGCACTGCCGCCTCAAGGTCCGCCTCGACAACGAGATCAAAGCGATCGCCGCGACCGAGGCGAACATCCCCGCCGCCGGCCGCAAGCGCACGCCCGTGCTCGCGCCGTACCTCATGCTCGTCAACGCGGACCGGCTCAGCATGCTCACCATCGTCGAGATCATGCGCCTCCAGGGCAGCGGCGGCGTCTTCGACGGCATGAAGACCACACGCGCGCTCATCAGCGTCGGCAAGGCCGTCGAGAACGAGTACAAGGCGCAAATGTGCAAAAAGAACAACATCGAGGTCCCCACCGCGGCGCGGCCGCCGCGCGACTACTACTCCCAGATGGGCTACCACAGCCTGCAGGAGCGGCGCGTCGCCGCCGCGCGCCTCATGACCGACAGCGAGGGCTGGACCGCGCCGTGGTCGCAGGCCGTGCGCAGCCAGGTTGGCGGCATCCTCGTGGAGTGCCTGATTGACGTCGCCGAAGTCACGCGCACCGCGCAGGACAAGCTCACGGGCGAGATTGTGTGAGTGTCTTTGTGTGCGTAGATACTTGTATGCTGACGGGCGCAGCACGGAGGAGCAGCCGGCGTTCCACCAGAGCTACGAGTACCAGCGCGGCCAGAAGCTTGGTGTGATCCGCCTGAACCCCGTCGTGTCTGCGCGGCTGTCCAAGGACCCCATGCCGTTGCACCCGCGCCATCTGCCGATGCTCGTCAAGCCTAGGCCATGGGTAAACTACAACGAGGGAGGGTATCTGCATTCCAAGAGTACGTCGTCCTCGTCCCTTGCATCTTGCTCTTGTTGATCATTTCGCAGCGACCGTCATGCGCTTTAAAAACTCGGTGGAGCAGCGGTCGTATCTCAAACACGCGTCGGACCTTGGCAACATGGAGCTGGTGTACGCGGGGCTGGACGTGCTGGGGAGCACGCCGTGGCAGATCAACAAGCGCGTTTTCGACGTCGTGCTCGAGGTGTGGAACTCGGGCAAGCGCCTCGGCAAGATGCCGCCGGAGGTGTACGACTTGGCCGAGCCGGAGATCCCGCCAGACCACGAGACGGACCTCGCGCAGCGTAACGTCTACCTCACGCGCATGCGCGCGTACAACCAGGCGAAGGCGGCGAACCACAGTGACCGCTGCAGCGTGAACTACAAGATCGAGATCTCGCGCTCGTTCTTGGGCGATACGTTCTATCTCCCGCACAATGTCGACTTCCGCGGGCGCGCGTACCCGATACCGCCGCATCTGAACCACATTGGGGACGACCTGTCGCGCGGGCTGCTCACGTTCGCGGACAAGAAGCCGCTCGGTGAGCGCGGGTTCCGGTGGCTGAAGATCCACCTCGCGAATTTGTACGGGTTCGACAAGGCGCCGTTCGACGAGCGCGCGAAGTTCGCAGACGATCATCTCGAGGACATCTACGACGCGGCGTTGCATCCGCTGACGGGGCGCGGGTGGTGGAAGGACGCGGACGACCCGTGGCAATGTCTCGCGACGTGCATGGAGCTGCACACGGCTATCGAGAGCGGGACCCGGTCACGTACGAGAGCGGGCTGCCCGTCCACCAGGATGGGACGTGCAACGGGCTGCAGCACTACGCGGCGCTGGGGGGTGACGACCAGGGCGCACAGCAGGTGAACCTGAGCGCGGGCGACCGCCCGTCGGACGTCTACTCATATGTTGGCAAAATGGTGGAGAAGATGCTGAACGAGGACGCAGCGCGTGGGGACCGCTACGCGGAGATGCTCAAGGGGAAAGTGACGCGCAAGGTCGTGAAGCAGACGGTGATGACGACCGTGTATGGCGTGACGTTCGTCGGTGCGCGCGAGCAGATCGAGAAGCAGCTCAAGGATCTGAAGGACTTGCCTGAGGAAGAGTGTTGGCTTGCTGCATCGTATCTCGCGAAGAAGGTGCGTTCGTCGCTAGTTTTCAACCCGATTTATATCGTTAGGTGCTCACTCTATCTCAGGTGCTGATGGCGATCGGTGATCTCTTCACGGGCGCGAAGCACATACAGACGTGGCTCAATCTCTGTGCACGGCTGATCTCCAAGTCGATTCCGAAGGAGCGCATCCCCGAGGCGCTCGCGGAGCACGCGTCGTCGTCAGCACGCAAGCCGCGCAAGAACGCAGCGCGCAGCAAGTCGAACCTGCCCCAGAACCGCCTCAAGAAGGAGCAGATGACGTCGGTCGTGTGGACGACGCCGCTCGGGCTGCCGATCTGCCAGCCCTACCGCAAGACGACGCGCAAGCAGATCTTCACCGCGCTGCAGACCGTCTACATCTCCGACCCGAACTCGCCTGCGGAAGGTGCGTGCGCTGGCGCTTCTTGGAGTCTATACTGATGATGTGCGTGAAGTCAACTCGATGAAGCAGGCGTCGGCGTTCCCGCCGAATTTCATCCACAGTCTGGATGCGACGCACATGATGCTCACCGCGATCGAGTGTCGGGTGCGTGTGCCTTTCCGCCGTGATGTGCTGTGTGTTAACCTTGTTTGCAGGTGCAAGACCTGACCTTCGCGTCCGTGCACGACTCGTACTGGACGCACGCGTGCAGCATCGACCGAATGTCCGAGATCATCCGCGACACCTTCATCGCGGTGCACAGCTCGGACGTGCTCAAACGGCTGCATAAAGAGGTGCGCTTGTTTAGCTTACCATGTCTGATACTTTGGCGCTGACGCGGAACAGTTCTTGGAGCGGTACGAGGGCTTCCAGGTGCCGCTGGTGCACCTGGGCAGCGGGCAGCTAGTCAAGTCGCTGCGCGCGGCGGGGTCGCGGATCTACGCGACGCCGGAGCAGGCGCGCAGCCTGCACGCGATCAGCGACCTGCTCGTCGTATCGGACACGGTGAAGAGCACGGTTGAGACCGCGAAGGTGTACGAGAACCTTGAGGGCCTCATCGGGCAGTTCGAGGCAGCTGAACCGGTGGACGAGCAAGGGGAGGAGGAGGATGCGCCGCCGAAGCGCACGCGGGGCAAGGGGAAGGCGAAACAAGCGCAGGAAGAAGTCGTGGATGCGTTATTGGAGGACGCGCCCACCGATGGCGCGCCGCCGAAACGGGCGCTGACGCCGAAACGGCGCTTGCTGGAGAAGCTGCGGAAGGAGATGGAGGCAGAGGAGGCGCAGGCGATGAAGACGCTGGTGGCGCAGCTGGCGCCGGCGCCCGAGGACGCGGAGGAGGACGCGGCGGAGGCCGTGGCCGATGCGAAAAAGGCGGCGGAGGCGAAGGAGCTCGCACAGCTCATGGGCAAGTTCGTCAACCTCACGGATCTGCTGCCGCCGCTGCCCGCAAAAGGGTCGTTCAACGTCGAGCTGATCAAGGACTCGCCGTACTTTTTTTCGTAGATGCGATGCTTTCGGTCCGTCGCTTGCTCTGTTGCATTTTTTCGTTCTTTCTTCCATTCTTTATTCTCTCAATTGCATCACTCACATCGGTCCTCCCTACTCACGGCCCCGTATCACCAGCATCTAATGTATTGTAGTATGATTTGTCTTACAGAAGTAGAGTGGCGGAATAATATAGACACGACTCGCTTTGACGGACACTGCACGTACATAATTTTTCTCAGCAAATCCTACGTGACTGATGAGATAACAGGGTGATCTTGAAAACTTTCCAGCTGCTTTTTCAGAGTATACAATGAGTATATTTAACTCTCGGTGGGCGGTTACATCCCGGATGGCATGTTGAATATAAACGCAGGTCCTGTGTTTTTCACAATTTTTGGTTGATTTTGCGTGAAAAACGCTTCCAAAACGACTTGTGGGCTCAGTTCAGCGGCGAAAATTTCACAGAAGCAGCGGAATCCCAAGGAATCAAGTTCTCAGTATTCAGGGAATTTGTTTTTGGGGGAAGACAGTTCATTCCATCAACATTCCATGGTGCAGCCCGTGAATACCCGTCATCAAGATTTGATCGGATCAAACTTGACACTTACAAATCATGCTGAATTAAATTGTCCACTGTGCGGAAGTCGCCTTATAAGGCTCTGTATAAGGCCTGAAAAGGCCAAATTAGGCGACTTTCACCTGAAAAGGGCCCAAAAGTGTTGGGAATCACTTTTAAGATTCTTATAAGACCTTATGATGTCCTTATAAGGCCTGTTCAGGAAAATTTCATAAGACATGAGGTTCTTCTGACACGGGAGGGCTCTGATCGATGATCATTGATGCCACTGCGATGGAAATATTTAATAGGGGGAGCCCCTATAACCGGGTTTTGAGCTGAGTAACTTACGTAGTACTTATTCTGAGCATCCCAGGTGGTACCCTTGAAATCAAGGCATCCATTATTCGTATGCTGTCCAAGTCAATGAAAGTGATTTTGACCTGAGGACCAAACGAGAATGTGTTCCTCTGACTCTGGCCGATAGTGAACGAACCAGAATCTGTGGCTATGAGGAATACCGATACTGACTCTTGGAAACCATAACGGCGCATACAAGCTTGATGAAGGGATAGAGACTAGGCTCAAGAAATTTGGCGTGCTCACTGCTTTGTGACCAAAAAAATTCGTACTGCAATTCAGGCTGTGCCGGAATCGTGCCTAAGATTAGACTACTCTAAACTTGATCCAGAAAGAAACATGGTACAATACAAGACCTGTCAGTAGCTGTAAAGCCTCAAGGCCTCAAGCTCCAATACGAGAAAAGAGCTCCATATGAGGCACCAGTCAGCCTCATGTCCCGCAATGGCTTCAAGCGAGCTCGGTGCGAAGAACTTATTGTTTCGAATGCATCCGTCCGCAAATAGAATGATAGCGAAAATACACCTAGCAGTGGCACTGATGACCGGGAGCTAAATCTGAAATCAATAGACTGAGCGCGGTTTAGCTAGAGATGCAAATTGAGCAAGAGAAGAGGGTCCCGCCCTCGGCCCTTGAGCGCAAGAAAACGATCAATCGTACCCGCCGGCCAGAGGGTCCAATCGCGAGGCAGAAGGAGGGCCAGCAAGCACATTATGGTGGTTGAACTTATAATGATATTATAAATCTGAACCTTGTCTGAACCAATCAATGATCGATGGTGGCGAGCGCTGTCATCAAGAATCAGTGATGAGGTGTCCAGTGTCATTATGGGCGCTCGGCGCTTTCACGTTGGCGAGCTTGAGCGCTCAGCGCCCAGAATCACATCCTTGATTGCAAAAAATGCCGTCTTCAAAAGTCTCGGAGAGCGCTGCTGTCACGCAAATCTTCTTCTTTCCCCCCTTCGCACTCTCCTTTTCGTACGGACCATAAAAATGGCTTCAAGCCGCCTGCAAGGAAAACGTTCCTTTACGGGACATCACAATTTACTTCCTGCTGTGAAGCCTAGCGTCGTGACCAAGCTTATTCCTGAGATCCCGACATACACACTCATTGCATGGACGTTCGGCCGCGGATCCGTCGTCTGGAAAATCTGGCCGGCAGTACTTTTCCATGTGAGCAGAATTTACTCCTGTCCGATCGATGTGCTGACCGCTGGCCCCTCGCGCAGACTCTTTTCGCTGCTGGTGCGATTGTTGTGCTTCTACTTTGTGTAATTAATCTCATAGAAATCTCAGGTGTTGTTTATATCTGGGACTACACGGGTCGCAGTCTCCAAATTCCCAACGTCATGTTGACGGTTCTTGGTGAGTTGCAATTTTTGATTCACGGCGTATCTCACACGACTCTGTTCAGGTGTTGTTATTGGTTTCGTTATTTCCTACCGTGCCATGAGCGGGTACGTGAGATTTCCCGGTTTTGGCACGAATACACTAACTGTCTCGAAGATACGATCGTTACTGGATGGGTCGCGGTGCCTGGTCTGATGTCATAAAAAATGCCCGTTCGATGGGCCGCCTTATCTGGTACCACGTTCCCCCGCGTCTTACGGTCAAGACCACGGAGGAGACTATCAGCGGGCAAGTCATGCGGTCCCCGCAAGAGCTGAACAAGGCTATGGCTGAGAAGCGGATGGCTCTGGACCTTGTCCAAGGGTAAATATTGCCCAAATCTCCATGTCATTTTAATTCATTACGCCTCCAGTTTCACTGTGGCCCTGAAACACCACATCCGTGGAGAGCTGGGCATTTACTACGATGATCTATACGACCTTGTCCGACCTCTCCACGACGTATGTTTATTATTATTGTCCAATCTGGACAATTTACCAATTGGCCTCAACAGCACGACCACACCTCAAAGCAGCAGCAAAAGCACGTCGCGGTCACCACCGCCGCCCTTACCCCGCGCTCGAACGCACGCATGACCTCCGCGTCCCACCTGCCACTGGCGCAGAATCAGATCCCACCCCCGCCGTCCACATCCTCGGGCCCGCCCAAGGGCCCCGCGCTCCTCCCCGCCGGCAACGTCTACGGCACCTTCGACCCGTCGCGCACCGGCTCGCGCACTTCCCTCAAGCACAACCTCCGACGCAGCCCGTCGCACGCGTCGCAGGACTCCACGAGCTCGCTCCACCAGCCACTCCTGCCTGGCGAGAACCCGACCGGCGACGATGGGCATGCCGTCGCGCAGGACCTCATCCCCTTCGCCGGCGTGTTCTCCTCGCTCCGCAACTGGTTCCGCACCAAGTTTGGCAAGAAGGAGAAGGTTGTCATCGTAAGTGCCCGTCCGCTCCCTTTGCGCGGTAGTCGCCGACACCTTTTTTTTTTTTGCAGCCGCAGTACAACGGTGGCCCGCCCCAGCGCAAGTGGGCCGGCCCGATCCACCCGGACGTGAAGCTCATGAAGATGAAACCCGAGACGGGCGAGAATCTGCCGGAAGAGATCCTGCGCTGCATCAGCGAGTGGTGCAGCGTGCTTGAGGACCGTAATACCGTCCCTGGCGGGAGCTTGGGTGGCATTATGGGCGGAGTGGCGGCTTTCGAGGCCAGCTTGGCTAGTATGTGTTTTCGTTCTCGTACGTTGTGAGGTGCTGATTGGCGTGAAGCGCTCGAGCACATCCTGACTACCCCGCTTCCCTTGTACGTGTTTTCCGCCATTTTTGAAACGACATGACTGATATATTCTTCCAGCGTCTACGCTGTCCATATCAGGTCCGTATCTCTTCCAACGCTAGCCCACTGACTATTGACAACTATCCGCTTCCGTTATCCAGACAGTGAGTGGTTTCGCCTTGCGCTGTTTTCCGATACTGACCTTTTCCCCAGCACCGTTTGGCTGTACCTCTTCCTCCTGCCCTTCCAGCTCGTCAGCGAGTTCGGCTGGCACACTGTCCCTGCCGTGCGTCTCCTCCGTTCCTCCCAGTCCTCCCTTACTCACCGTCTCCAGGTCGGTATCGGCGCCTTCATCTACCTCGGATTCGTTGCTGCTGGCGAGGAGATCGAGCAGCCGTTCGGTGCGTTTGAGCAGGCATACCTATCTGTCCTCTTGCTGACGTATTTCTGCTTACAGGCTATGACGAGAACGACCTGGACCTCGACATGTTCTGCCAGGACATCATCGCGCAGGACATCGCGAGCCTCAAGGTCTCGCCGTGCCTCAACGCGTACCTAGGCCCCGAGCCGCCTGCGCTTATCCGCCACCGCTCGATGACCCTTACGGAGGCCACGGCGCGGGACGAGTTTGACGACATCAGCGATGAGGAGGTCATGAGCCCGTGAAGCGACCCACATCCATGCTTTCTGCTTCTGCGACGGGGCTAGTCCCCCTGGTATTTATCTGTTCTTATATGTATTGCAGATACTTCTCGCGCTCTCTGCTGTTCCTCTTGCTGATCTATCGCTGGATATAGTGTACTTCCTCCGTCACACTCTTTTGTCCTATCTCTGAATTTATCTTTTTATCTCCGAAGTACAGCTCCTTCCTTCCAGAGTAGCGTTACACGAGCCCTTGTCTCTGTGAACTCACTGACTTCACGGGGACAAGGATGGCAACTCAGCCAAAACTCAGCTGAGCTTTTCTTCCATCATGATGTAGGTTCGGATCAAGCCTGCCGTTCATTGTTTGTTGATGCGGGCGTCAAACTTGGTCAAACAAATGAAGGGGCTTGTGCCAAGATGGGAAAAATGGGCAGGACGTTCGTCGCGTCCTGCAGCCTGACTTCAAGACAAAATATCTTGCTTAGCTGACATAAAGTGTTTATTCGAAATAAACTTAGATTTCTGCCTACTCAGAATTATATTTCCTGCCCAAATGCTCAGTTCTGACGGGGCGGAAAGGGTTGATCTTCAAAATCTGAGGCTCTCCTTATTGGCCTCTTCTAAGTGGAAGGAAAGCCTTGAAAAATAGTCTGAGCATGTAGAATCATGAAAATTATCCATATTAAGGGTCTTCCAAAATTTCCTGCTGACAGATGAGGTTTTGACGCCATAACACCAGCAAGTTTGAAAACGGACGGTCAGAATGGGACAACGCCATCAGTCACAGCGTGACTTCTTGGTCCGCCAAATTCGTCAGTCACGGTGTGACCTCTGTTCCTCTTCATGTAAACACCGAATTGAAAGGTTTTTGAGACACAATTCAAAAATGAGGAGAGGTAGATATCAATTAAAACCACTCCTTTATCATATGAGCCGATAAAATTGAAAGAATTCCACTAATTTCTCAGTGCATTCTGTTTGCAACTCTGAACATTGATGGCATTGAAATGCTCATACACCGTACTCAGGGGACACTCAAATATTCAAAAGACATGACCAGCACATCAAGTTGTTTAATATATCGGACCTTTGTACCGAAAATTTCTTGATTTCACTTGTCTCAAGACCCAAAAGTGAGCTGCAAGATCTCCCTGTTTGGCTCAGCCTGTCCCAAGCCTCTCTCTGAGATAGACTTGCTCGCTGGTCTGGAGAGTGGCTTGTTCCGAACCTAGACTATGAGGGTGTCCATCAGGGCAAATTCGCAAATAAGTAGTAGACCACTCCCCTGACAGCTTATATAGCTGCCCAGTTTCATTTAACATCATCGTCTGGCTCTGCTCTCTGGTCTCCTGTCAAGATTCGGTTACTCTCGGAGGCCGATGGAAGTCCGGGACGTCCTATCAAGATGAAGTTGTGAAGTGAGCAATATGGCTGGGGACTCTCTTGTGATAAAACTTTGTAGATAGATGTGAAGTCCGGACGGAGTCCGAACGGAGGTCCAGGCAGGTGCCGACAAATGGAGCAGGCTTGGCTTCAGCTCGTGCGCTGCGCCTTTCCCTATGCCCAAGGCCCGATTTCGAGAAGTGACAGACAACAAGTGAAAAAGAGGTAAGGCACAATTTTAGTCGATATTCAAACTGAGCTAAGCGTAAGTACATGGTGATATATATATACTAATTTCGGGGTCCGAGATATTTCCACACAAGACAATTAAAACAATAAACTAATTGTAGTATGTATGGGGAAGAAGAATTCAGCTAGTCAATAAAGTAATTGTTAACAGGTCGGCAGTCCAAAGCCTCTGTGGTGATGCAAAGAATCATGTGTGCGCATAATTGTTAAAGAGCATATGGTGGAACAATAAGAGCGTTCACGACAATAAGAGCCAATGGCAAAATTGGGATGGACGAATAGTAAGTCCGACAGAGTCCGAGGGGTTGATGGATGTTCGACGGAAGTGATCGGGGTCCAATGGAACAGATCGTGACATCTCCTTCAATTCACTCACTGTAAGACTGTTTGTGATGATTATTCTGCAGTGTACAATGTGCTGCTGGGCTAGGAAGCAGTCAAGTTCAATACTAGGGTTTGAATTTGTCTTTTTACATAAACTCTTTTATATCAGGATCTTGTCAGAAGGTTCTCCCACTACAAGCACCATGAACTAAGCTTGCATATCGACACAGCGGAAAAGCCATTGAGCCTAGATTGCCCATACTTGTATGCCTTCCTTCCAAAATGTTGGACTACTGATTCGCAGCCAAACATTGACATTGATGCTGTGCGCATGCATGTCATCAGGGAAACCCCCCTCTGATATTTTGCGCTATTTTATCGCAAAATATTGAGGGTTGTTGAGATGCCAACATTTCACACAAAATGTCTTCCCCCTGCTACAAAATGTTGCAAAAATATCCCAAGAATTGCTCAACATATTGACCAGGTTTTGTGCCATTTCTTGGGCTTTCCAGTTGATACAACACAATATGAAGACAAGAAACAAATGTATTTATTAGCACTATGTAGTACAATGGAAAGGTAATTTGACATGAAACCTGAGCAAAAGATGCTACAATTCAAGTATGTGGGGAAGTATATAGTACAGTGGCACAGGTGGCCTTGGTAGCAGTTTTGGGCTGGAACTCAAGGAGGTAGGGTGTGTTTTGGGAGAGCAAGAGGCAGAGGGAGGGGTGCTTGAGGTTTACAAGGACTTTTTGGGCCGGGAAGCTGCTTGTTCTTCTCGATCCAGGTGCAGATGACATTGCTGGCAAACTCAACCATCTTCGTTGTGCCACTGTTGTTATATGCTGGGCCGAGGATGGTCGGAGATGGAAGTCCAAAGGGCTAGGACAGTCGGGGTTCACAGCACTACAGAGAGTGTGTGGCTACCGGGATTCGCCTGACCGACAAACTGAAGTCCGAGAGGTACCGGAGATGAACAAGACCGGAGTTAGGGAACGAGACAAGAAGTCCGGCCAACGCCGTTTAGTGACGAAGAACTTTAATAATCAAATACTAGTAAGCTAATTGTTTAGTGAAAGACAATAAGGTGTGAAAGATTAGTAAGTATAAGTCCATGGACAATTAAGTTGTCAAGGCAATCTTGTGAAGGATTAGTAAATATAAGTCCGTGGACAATAAGTCATCAAGACATCTTGTGAACAATAAGTAAGTATAAGTCCGTAAACAATAAGTCCGGTCAGAGTTGACAAAGAGCCGGCAGGCTGTTGAGTAAGATGGAATGAGTAAGTCAGATAAACTCCAGAGGTGGCGGCATGATCGGCTGAGCTGACTAATCGCTGATAGCCGGTCGGAGTTGCACGTACATAACAACTGTTCAGAATCCAGGCAGGGCACAACATACTGTGTGGGAAGGACAGTTCTTGTGCCGTCCCAGTTACGAAGATATGCAGCACATGTGTGTGCAGCACAGTTGGTTGGCATGCACAGCTCCGGTCGATGGTGCATGAGGGAAAAGTCTAGATGTGGTGACGATGGGCAGAGAAGAGTGTTCAGGAGTGCAAGCCTGCACAGGTGGTGTCATCGTAGACAGGGGATGGGACTGTCAGAGGCTGGCATTGGCAGGTATTGAGATGGAGGCACAGTTTTCAGATAGTGTGACTATATCTGATCCACAGATACTGTTATATCCGTGCAACTCGGAGTTCCATTCGGAGTTCCAATCGGACTTACTTCGGAATTTCCGAGGGGGGCTTCTATTCATCACAAGGGATATTACGCAATGAGGGATTACTAAGTGTTTCCCTCTTACTCATATCCCCTTACTTCACTCTCGGAGTCCATCTGACATTCACTAATTGTCCACGGACTTACGCTTACTCATCGTTCACAAGATGTCTTGATGACTTATTGTCTACAGACTTATACTTACTCATCGTTCACAAGATGTCTTGACGACTTATTGTCTACGGACTTATACTTACTCATCGTTCACAAGATGTCTTGACGACTTATTGTCCACAGACTTATACTTACTAATCCTTCACAGGATTGTCTTGACGACTTATTGTCCACAGACTTATACTTACTAATCCTTCACAGGATTGTCTTGACAACTTAATTGTCCATGGACTTATACTTACTAATCTTTCACATCTTATTGTCTTTCACTAAACAATTAGCTTACTAGTATTTAAGCTAAGTAGTTTAGCCTCTGTTCTTCAGTTTGAGAATTGTATACGTTATTGTGTTCTCCCTTCCCAACGCAACCTGAGTCGGACTTTCCGATCTATTGGATATTCCGTGCCTCCTCTGGCCCTCCTGCATCCTTACTCATCCTCCTGTTCTTATCTCTGGACTTTGACTCTCCTTGGTCGCAAGCTGGGTAGTCACACACTCTTGTTTGTAGTGCTTGCGAGAACGACCTTCTGACCTTTCGGAAATTCCATGACATCTCCGAACTCTTAGCTTCGGACTTTCTCGGCAACTCCGGTTCCCTCGGCTCAGCACTTAACAGATACAGACTAGGGCTGCGGACCGTACTGTATGCGGTGACAGCCATCAATTAAATGGTGGATTTCGTGTGAACTGTACTGTAACCCATACCATAACTCTGAACACCAGAAGCACGATGGTACAGTATGGGACCAAATACAGCCATAATATGGCCCAACAGTATACAGCTTGCCAAGCAGCCCATTTCTTACCTGCTGCTCTTAAAATAATCTTTCTTAGTAGGTCTTTTGTTTGGAGGTGCAGGCAACACTGATACTGGGGGGGGAAAGGGCCGTAGACACGAGTTTCTGGACGAATTGATGTGGTGAGACTTTCGCTTGCCTCCAACAAATATTCACTCACAAATTTGTCAGTTCTGTTTCTTCCTTCCAAACCCAGTTCAGAATTCTGCAGTGGTAAGTAGAAATGACACTCACCTCCGCTGTGCCTCGCGATGAAGTTGGGGGAGTCATACTGGGATTCAGGGGACAATATGCCACCCGAATCAGTGAATCACAGGCTGGTCAAGTCTCTGACTGACATCAACCCATTGTGAGGCCTCCTCCATCGCCTTTTTCATCCCAAGAACTCAGATTTGAATACCCTGAAATGTACAGCTGTATAATATGGCCAAACAGCCATAATTTCTACAACAAATATGGTGTATGGTACAGGGTAACCCGTACCATAAGACACAGCAGAAAATTGCTGACGGTACAGTACAGGGACCAATTTACGGAACCTGTATAACCATCCTGTACAGGTACGGTGTGCAGCCCTAATACAGACAATTGATGATGCCCCATTTAGTTTTCCAGATATATTGTATCTTGCATGCAAGGAGATGGAAGTGTGAACATGATTCTCCAAAGGATATATATCATTACCTCCTGCCTGACATTCAAAAGTGTATTGTAGATCTTTGGAGACATATAGTCTGGTTTAAGAAAATGGGAATATGGGATGTGTTACCAGGAGAGTGAGGAAGGCCACTGATATATATCAATATGCAGAGATTTCTCGCATCTATAAGGAGGGTTACCTTTGACATGCTGTAGAAAGAAATCATAAGTTGAAGTTTTGGCAGAAGACGACTAGGCATACAGATTCAATTTGTAGATCTGTCACAACTTCAAGTTGGGCCTGGGGTTCCATGAAAGATCAGAGGGAGTGGACTGAGTCTGAAAGACAAAAAGGCAGATTTAAGTATCTCTGCACACATTGCCTAGGGCTTCCACCCGTTGCCGTGACGGCAACGGCCGTCGAATCGACGGGTATTCAACGGGCACGGGCCGTCTCTAGATGGCCTGTCGAGAGGTCGAAAAAAATCTTGACGGGACAGCATGGTCAACAGCACGGCCGTTGATGGTACCACGGGTATTAACGGGCGACGTAACGTGGAATTTTGGCTCGGAAGTCAAGGTAATAGTGCCACAGATTCCTGTACAACCTTGTGGTAAGTGCACATCGTTGCCTCATTGCAAGTTAAACATGCGAAATGGCACCTTGCGTGCCAAACCAAGTTGAACAACTCGAGGACAACAAAATTGAGGCTTTGGATAACCTGGAGCTACTCAGCTATCCTTGAAATGTGGAATTTGACACCAGAAAGTTTTCACAAACTCTTGAAAGACATGAGTTTGGGTCAGTTCCGGAAGGGGAAATGCCCTTTCGGCATTGCCCAGGTTGAGATTCTTTCAGCATAAGGCACCACGGTGGATCACAAAGGTTCAGGCAAGATTGAATATGGGTGTGAGTTGCTTCACATACCCTTGCACATACCTATATTTACCAGTCTAGACACTGAAATAGCTGAAAGGGGCCAGGTTTGGGGGTACCCGTCGAACGGCTGTGACAGCTGTTTTTCGACAGCAAAAAACAGCTCACACCTTTGCCGTGACCGTGCCGTCGATGAAGGTTCAAAATGGTCGACAGAACGGGCACGGCACCCGTCGAACGGGTGCCGTCAAACCGTCTCAACGGTCATGGGCAGAAGCCCTAACATTGCCATCATGCACACATTGCTGTCATGGCCACCAAAGACAGGTTTCCATCAGTGTGCCAGGGTTTACCACAATTAGGGTCGCGAGCAGTAGCCATTTTTTGGCTCCTTTTTGGTCTCCTTTTTCTCTCCTTTTTGCCATTTGAGCAAAAAGGAAACAAAAAGGGAGCTAAAAAGGGCTACTGTGAACAGGTAAGCTTGCAGGAAAGAGAAGGTGTAGTATGCCCGAAGTAATTGCAGACCTGAATGTATGCATTGATGAAGGGGGTGCCGAACTTAAGGCAGGCATATTCAAAGGTGTTGGCACTACCCATCCAAGCAAGAAGTGAGCAGAAATCGAAACGGAGTCTGAAAAAGGGAAACTAAAAAGAAATGCAAAAAGGGCCCTTTTGAGTCTCCTTATTTTCTCCCTCTTTGAAAAAGGAAGAAAAAAAGGAGCACAAAAAGGAGAGAAAAAGGGCTACTGTGAACAACCCTATTATAACATTAACATCTTGTTAACATTGTTGTACAATGAATCCAGCGGGACTCCATCTTGATGTGATTTAGTTCTGGCATCAAAAGACGCGCATGAAACCGTTGCGATGCAATCGCTCGACGGATGAGACCAAGTTGAGGCTTGACTGTGAGATTAGAATCCAAATGGGGTTAGTCCTGTTCTTACCTCACTGGTCCGATCGTGGTAGGCCGTTATTACAAATCATCGGAGTTTGAATTCATATCACGAAGTAAGATACATGGAATACGCGTTTTTTCATAGAATTTGCATACAGAATGGCTCTTAGTATCTGTGTACGAGGTTCTGCCTCTTCATAATTTCCATCAAGTCCCTGAAACGAGTAGGAGACAGATGTTCGAAATGTCATGTGACTCAGGCGTTATCGAACCGGAAAAGGCCCAAAGTCGAAATTTCTTCCTCGAAAAATGGAGAAAAAAACACTACAAGCCTGCAGTAGATCTTAAAATCCCTTCAGAGTGATTTTGAATGTTCAACATGAAATGTGCTGGAGTCGAACGTGAAAGTATCGAGATTGAAACTCCGATGATTTGTAATAAGCCGCTACCCCGATCGGACCCCCGCGGTAACCAACAGACTTCAACAAGCGAGGCACGAGCTTCACATGTTGAAGCGTCTGTACTAAAATGGGGTTTCATGCACCAATGATCGGCGTCGGCCTTTCCTTTCTCTAAAACACACACTGGCATGCGCGTTTGGGTCGCACCTTTATCATCATAGTATGGCCCATTTCCCGGTGGATGAAGCGGCGTGTCGAGCGAGGCCTCGACGATCCAGACACGAATCTCTGAAGCTGTCGATTTTTTGAAGCTTCTGGCCAATACGTGCTACATCACTGACTTAGATCTGTCAATATGTTGAAAGTGACTCACCCATTCATAGCCTCAGAATCATGTAGGCATCGGTACATCGCAAAGGATGTAGAGCGGCATCTGGGGGCCATAGCCGAACCGGCTAGTGCAATGCTGGCGAAATTTTTGTGTGTGGTTGTGGGTCCAGCTGCCGCGCGTGCGACGATTGTCAGGCCAGGTCAGGGCTATAACTTCTTTCACTCAGTCCACCCCACGCCGCTACTCATAATATAACGCACCCAGTGATATAACGCGTGCCCTTGAAGTCATATCAAGCACGAAAGCAGATTGAAAGCAGAGCTTGTATTTCTTCTTTCTGACCGCCGACCTACCGCCGATTGAATCATTTATTCCACGTTCAGTGACTTCCATTGGTTCTTCTCAGTGCTGTTGATTTCTCACGAAACTTGACCCTGTCTTTCTCCTGCACTGAAGATCCGAATGCCATTTTTTCTCTTTACCGAGGGTCTCCCTTCCCTCATCGATTTGACCCAACCTTCGTTATACATCTCCCTCATTTCCATTGCTGCAGGCCCAATTCTGTGGAATGCAATCGGGAGAAACGGTGATTTGTTTACGTCTACTTCATCGACTCGTTCTGACCGTCGCTCGACAGAGTACAAAAACAAAACCATCACGAAACTCATCGGAGGGCGCGTGGCTGCCACTATCTTGGGTGTCATCATCGTTCTAATGGGACTGCTCCGGGACGTGCTGTACGTTCATGAGGCTCCCTTATAGCATTCCGATGTTCACCATACAAAACAGCTATCGCATTGCCCTCCACGATCAACCTCGATACCCACTCCCGTATGGAATCCAGACAGTATTATCGTGGGCCATCTTTGGCGCGGCAAACTTCCTCGTTTTGACGTCCTATCTCGCCTTGGGATTCTATGGAACCTTTGTTGGGGACTACTTTGGGATTCTACAGCCAAAGCGGGTGACTAGGTTCCCATTCAACATTCTCAAGGATCCGATGTATCTAGGTAAGATAATAGATCACCCGGTGTTATTGAATCTGGACCGAAACTGTAGGCGCTACATGGTGTTATGTTGGAGCTGCGTTATGGTACGTCGTCTTCTTTGAGCGCCGAATTCTTTTGCGTGACCGGACGAAAGGTATGAGCGTCCGGTTGGTCTTTTGGTTGCTGCGTACGTCTACTTGACATATGCTGTGGCGCTTACCTATGAAAGGTGATCACTGGTTCCTCTTTCTGCAGCTAGCGCTTAAATTTTTACGTAGTCCGTTCACCGACATGATCTACGCCAACCACAACTCTCCGGTCAAAAAACCCGAATAATGTCCGTTTTGTGCTTTCACAGAGAAAACAATCTCAAAGCGCTTCAGAGAACTTTTGCATCCTAGAAAGATACAGGTGGTGACATGGATTCGCACATATAATTCGTTATATATTTTGCATAGTTGCCAGAATCATGAACTTTACCCAGAACCATGCGTCAAAGCGCGCACAGCGAACAGCAACATTCAGAACTCGTCTACTGATTCGACCGTTCTATTAGCTCGTTGCCACCGCTACCTCGCAACGTCTTAATCCGGATGTGGCCACAGGTATTGAATTAGGGGAACACCAAGTGGCCAATCCTCAACATGACGATCATGAGCGCTTTCCCGCTCATTTTGGTTGGTTGGCAGCCTTTGATAAAAACTTGTCCGACGGGGCAGGCAGCTTCCCCAAATCCTCGGCTATGTAGCTCAGTGTGTTTGTCGAAGATTGAAAATATTGTCGAACATATACATTGGACACAGTGTCCGTCGTTTGGCTTCGGCCATGATCGAGGCTTCTGATGGGGGACGAACAATGTTGGATCCTTTCGGAAACGCATAGAGCAGATTGTGACATTGTAGAGGCAAGCTCTTGGAGATTTATCACCAGAAGAGAAGAAACACATGGACTGAGTACAACAAGTAGGCCTGGCAAACGGATAACGGTGTTGCGTGGTCGTGTCCTCGGCGCTGTGCTGCAGTTTTATTGACAATATTCTGCTCAGCATGTCAAGTGTCACCTCTTCGAAGAGCCGACTCACCTCCCGCTTCCTGCACCGGCCTTGTTCTCCCACAAACGAAGTAGACTTCGACAATTTGCCAAAGGTCGCTGAGGCACGCGAGCGGATTTTAATGGGTGCAATGTGATCGGAGGGAAATTCTCGTCATCATTTCCAATTATGATTTCAAGATGCGAGACGTGTTGAATAGTTCTGGGGGGGGGATACTTGAGGCTATGTCCCGGAGGAGAAATCAGGGCATCCAACCAGCGAGATCCTATTCGAAGGCTTTCTGAGATAGGTCGAAGTCACATTCACGTATGAGAAACCATGCGGCAAGCATCCGTGTCCGACCGGGCCTTTTGACCATGAATCTGTCAAAAACTGGGGGCCGCGGCGGTGAAAACTGCACACTAGATGCGTTCGGCATAGCAGTCCACTTCTGTAGGCGATTAGGCAAACGTATGGAAAGCTAGAGCACCACGCTCAGTCGATGCCTGGAATTTCCAGGACCGGTGATTATGCCTATATAGGCCGGATCCCGGAGTCCGGACAAAATTTTGGGAAAATTTCGAGCAAAAAAAAACAAAAGTGACTGCCTTTCTGAAATAACCGTTTTCGCAGTCTCAGAAAGCGTGGGAAAATGGAAATGGTCCAGACAAATGTTGGAAAATGGCCGATTTTCGGGATCCGACCTCCAAAGGGATAGTCATCAGTCCTGAATTTCCTGATCGGGGTAGTTGGACTGATGACACCTGGTTGTGTGGTGCCCACGACCGACCCCTTCCACCCGCTCCGCCCATGCTCCTGCGAATCGCCCGTGCACCTGAGGCTCGACTCCGATTCTCCCCGCACCGCCTTGAACACCCAAATGACCCGCGACGAGCCTCGCATCCGCGCGCCGAATCCTACCCCACACGCGCACGGGCTCCGCCCACTGGTCGGGCGTCAGCTCGTGCGTTGCGGACGTGCTGGCTACTATGTCGTCGTTACCCATCCACGTTGCTGAATTTGCCCCACCGATTCCACCCACGCGAATCGGTTCACCCAGCACCAGAACACATCGCACTCCTGCTCGACCGCCGACTCGCACGTCTCGCGTCGCCCCCACGCCCGCGTCGGCGTTTTTTGGACGCCACCCATGCACTGTCCGTCTCGCGCCCGACTCAGCCCACCTCGCCTCGCATGTCCCATGGCTCTTGCACAATGTGACGGCCCCATGCGCTACGCTGTCGATTCCAACTGGCGGCTGCCGCTAGCGTCTTCAGCACCGAGACGACCCACTCTGACTGCACCGCGCCCTACGCACCTAACTCCGCCCGCCTGCCAATTCCACTCACGGTCGCCGCCTGCACACGCACACCCTACCCGATTCAATGCACAACTCCGCCGGTATCACGCTTACGCCCTGCGTGTTGTTTTTCTGTGGGGCCGAGAGGAGTTTACCACGGGGTCCGACAAGCCTTAGGCCTGAGTCCGAGCAACACAAAGATGGCGCCATGCGGACGCGGGAATGCCCGCGCCGTTGGGCGGCATCCTTGTGATGTAGGACGAGTCGCGCGAAGTTGGAGCCGGTCGAACTCCGCAGAAATCAAGTCAGGCGCAAGGCGGAACGCGACTTCTGCGGAATCAGGGGTCATGCGTGGGTGGCAGCGGGTGCGGAGCGTGGTCAGAGCCGAGTCGCGAGCGCGCTTCAAGACGGACGAGTCTGGCGTGGTTGCAGTCGCGTGTAATCGGTGCACGGTCGAGGTAGGTAGTGCGTTGGAGGAGTCAGACGCGGGAAAAAATCGCGAGAGGGTGAGAGGGTGAGAACGGCGGCGGCGACGACTTGACCGTTGGCGAGCAAGAGATGGACGAGGAGTCTGCCCGGTTGTAGGTCCAAAGACACCGCTCAGCGGCACGCCTGAGCGGTGTCCTTCTTGCCAAGGAGGCAAGGGCGAAACCGTGGGAGGCAGGCTGTTCAGTGCGCGTGATCCGGGGCGAATACGCGGGAGTCAGGTGCAGCGGAGATCTGCCTTTGCGCGGGAGGTAGCTGGTGGGTGCAGGACGTGCTGGTGGTTGAAGTGCCATGAGTTTTGTGCGAGGAATGACGGGGAGACGCAGAGACCGTATTGGACAGGAAATAGAGTGCTAACAAAAAAAGACTAAACAAAAAGAAAAGGAAAAATCAGACCGGGTGCGGATGTACGCACCTAGACCACCACCCGGGAAAAAGACGAGTCATGCGCATCTTCACCCCGCAGATACCTGGGGTACCTTGGCGTTGCACCGTAACTTCGCCGTGCTGCGTTAGGCGTGAAAAATCCAAAGCGCCAGCCGTTCGCGCGCCAGGCTGGCTTGGTCCCAACTTGGTCCTGACTATTGTTTTTGACATTCGGGGGCAAGAAAGAGGTGTCATCGGGCGGGCCGCCACCGACCGCCCGATCAGGAAATTCCGGGCATCGACTCAGGACTGAACGTACGCAAGCGTGATTACGCTTGAATCTGGATCACTGGTGACTGACTTGAACTGGCGAGAGAGAGATTCGGTCGACTCTGGATCACTCGCGTCAACAGATATATTCAACTTCTTGAGGTCTTCGGTATTCTGCCAATGGTTCAATCTCTTCCCTATGCCTACGCGTTTCAGGTTGGGCCAAGCTTGCTGGATCGTATGTATATGTGGCAGACACGGTGTCAACTCATGTAGAAGTCCTTCCGAATAATTCAATACACACAGATGCCACGCACACTACGCATACTACACAATTACTACCTTCGAGTTGATAAGGTAGACTATCGTGAGGGCTAGATGTAATATAGCACGATATCAAAATATCGGAAAACCGCGAAGGAGTCGGAGCGAGAGTGACGGGAAAACAAAGATTCTGAGAAGCAGGGGTTGTCAAGAAATTGACAACCCGCGAAGCATCGGCTTCGCGTGTCTTGTCCAGAACGGAAATGCTCTGTCGGCAACGTGGAGAGTTGCGTGAGAGACACCTCGGAACGGATGGGGATCTTGAAGATCTTGAACATGAGTTCTGGAACAAGAAAGTGTCAATTTCGGAACGCAAGATGCTCAAGGGACTTCGGTAGAAGGAAAGATCAAGCCCAAGAACACCAAACCCGGAGCATAGCTCCGAAGAGCACAGCTCGCTGAAGGGCGCCAGAGACCGAAACCCCAACAGGAGCGAATAAATGATGAAAGGTTCCCATTCCCCAAGGTCGCGATAGCAGACCGAATTTGAAACTGCAATAAGCGAGATTAAGCATCCCGTGAAGTTGCCCAAATAAGATATGAAGAACAATCTAGCAAAGACAGAAAGATGGGCCGGACTGCCCTCCGATCTGCCTGAAGGCCAATGGATGGAGAGAACCACCAGACAGACCATTCCGAACAATCTCAAACTTATTACAAGTTTAAAGGGATGGGAAAGTAGATGGTGCGCGAACACAAAGATGGGCAGATGGTGCGTGAACGACGAGATGGGCAGATGGTGCGCGAACGCAAAGATGGGCAGATGGCATGCGAGCAAAAAAAAGATGGGCAGATGACGCACATACGGCAAAGATGGGCAGATATGCCAATGCAGATGATGTGGAATACACTTAGCTTGAGGTTCTAACTAACAAGATCTTCACAGAATAATTCTCAAGCTAAGACGGCACCCACAAACCCTTCCGTGACATGGCGTCACATGACACCAGATAAAGTGAATCCAGCCAGATGTGCGGTCCAAAATTCTCGAAACAGCACAATTGGATGGCCAGACGAACTGTGGAAGCATAGGAGGCACTAAAGGCCTAAAAATTCTGCAAGGCAAGCTCAAAGTCGGTCAAGATGGTGAGCGAAAGAATGGAGTCAGTCACAAGAGTGACCCGAGCACGAGATGTGACCCCTCCGTAATCCGTCTACCTTATAATATAAGTTATAAGATAGGGTACTATCATGATAGCCTTCAAATTAACACCGAACATAGCATGTACCCCTTCACATTGGCCCCTCTCTTAATTTGTACTACTTATCTTCTGAGAATCCACGCTGTCATGATGGTCAGTACTTAAAGCTGACTTGTTATGCCTACTACGATTCATCCGGTTTCACTCTGCTAGCGATGGACACTCCGAATTTCCTTGTTTCGGATCTGAAACTCGTTTCCGTATGTCTATTTGCCATGTTCTCGGACCTCTACTTACACTTGCATTTTAATTCGCAGTATGTCAAAGGTAATCCTACTCTGGTCAAGCGGCTCAAGCCCGAAAGTAGCATTTTCGAACTGAAGTGTGCTCCAGCTGCCTTCCTCACAGCACTGGTAATGTCTTCGATGCATATGTTTTATTCTCAACTGGAGATACTTAAAGGCCTATGACACACTCTTGCACTTCGGCCAGGAGGTATACATGACATTTTCTTGCTTTCAAGCTTACACATTCTTTTTGCATGCAAGTATCGTTATGTCTGGCAATCACACTGGAGCTTCATTAAGTGTCTGTACCTCTGGACAAGGTATAGCACCTTCATCGACACCATAGTTGCTCTCCAAGGCACATACTTTTTCTCTCTCTGAAGCCTACAAATAATCTGAGGCCTTTGTTGTATTTTCTTTTTCAGAGACGCTGGACATGCATAGAGACTCCTCTAGCTGCAGCCACATTGTGGATTTCACAACGGGTATGCCCTTGCTGTCTCTGAATCATGGCACATTCATTAGCCTGCACCAGTTTTCGCCGGGTTTGGCATTGGAGTTACTGAGAGTAACCTTCAAACTATTTTCTCCAAAGCACCACATTGAGCTTTACATAGCTATATTGATGGTCCGGACATATGCACTGTACGGGAAATCAAAGAAATTGCTGCGCTTTTTCTTGATGATGTGGCTTGTGAGTCTTTCAAGTTCAGAAATAATTTCAACTTACATTCTCCCAAGTCAGTCGGTGGAGTTGATGTCTGGGCTGTGATCAAATATATCGCATCATTTAAAAGTAAATGCTTTACTACTTCTGATCGATTGCTGATACCTGTACATTCTAGCTCAAGCACCTCCATCTGCCACTTCTTCATGCTATTTGAGCAGTACAAGCAATATTGGGCTAGTATGTTATGTGTCCTTTTTGACCATGGAAACAAGTAAGACAGAGTTATCTGGATTGATTTTGGATCACCTAAGAGACTGAATTCCAGTTATTGTCCTGTTGACAGTGTGGAAAGGATTCCACACCTGTAAGTAAGACCTCATGCATTTTATCACCAACTTACAAAAGTGTAATTAGTCTCTGTGACTGATTCAACCTTTCAACATACACGCCTTGTCACCAGCTTTTACCGTGATGGTATGTATGGCTGTGCCCCCACATAGACATTTGGATCCTGAGTTTCTTCTTGCCTTAGGGATATTGTTCTATTTGGCCATACTTGGTAAAAATTATCTTTATCTTGCCATATTATCATTACTAGAGCCAGTACAGTATTTTTCATCACCGATGTCGTGATTCAAGCTGTTGCTCCGGTACGTACCCATGCCTATTTTTACTTCTGGGATTTATACTGATGGACACCTTGTTTAGTCGGGTCTCAGATTCGTAGCGGATACGTAGGCTCATCCTCTTGATTGAAATCCTATAACCTTAACCTTCTATCAAACAGACCCCTCCGAGTCATGCACTCCATCCTGTCCTGCCACTTAGTCACTCATGTCCGTGCTGTTGCACACAAGGAAGGTGCAGACATGAGTGTGACAGGGCCAAAATCTTCTGTATTCTTTGCTGATTTCCCAGACGCAAGTCAACGGAGTGCAGGATTAATGCATAGAACTTAGTAACTCTTTATCACATATGCATTGCACCAAAGATAAGGTGGAGAGCGTGGGAACCCAGCACCCTTACATAAGCCATTCTGTCACGCTCTTATAACTATATCAGGAACTTTTCAAAAAAATATTATGGCTGCTAGGAAATGTGCTAATTGACCATGTTATCACTTCCTAGGAAGCAGAATCTTCAAAAAGACATCCATTCCAGAGTTATAAGCACTTTTTTTCCTTTTTAGGAAACTGTGTTCCTATGGCCTTTTCCGTGCATTTGGCGCAGTTTCGGAAAACGAACCCCGAACATTTGGAACGATTATGTAATCAATCACATGATCGGTCCGGACATCCCGGCGCCTCACCCGAGCCTTGTTGCAGCCTCGATTCAATCAGCCAGACTTTATCAATCAGAAATCTGCACTTCAGGAACTTGTTGAAAGCCGTGGTCATATTTGTGACTTCTATCCTAAATACCACTGTGAACTCAATTTTATTGAAATGTACTGGGGTGCAGCAAAATTCAAGTATCGAAAGTCCCCCAGCACCAAGAATATTGAGGAGATGGAAGCAAATGTCAAAAGATGTCTGGATGAAGTCCCTCAATTGTTTATTCTTCGGTTTTCCAATAGAGCAGCCCGATTTGTCTCAGCTTACTATCTTGGCTGTACTGGGAAGGATTTAGGTTATCTACAGAAGACATACAAGAGCCATAGGATGCTGCCTTATGATGCAGTAACATTGATGAAAGAGTCTGTACATATGTAGTTTTTTTTCCCCTATGAAATCCATTTTTTTGCACTGATTTATTCAATTTTTTTTCTCTGACCCGAGATTTGGAACGTCACATCACGCTTTGTCACAGCTTACATAAAGGTGCTGGGTTCCCACGCTCTCCACCTTATGCTATCCTTCATCTTGAGAGAAAAAAGAACTCCTGAAACTGAGCAGAAAGTCCTTGAGCAATCGCTCCGACAAAGACCCGAAAAGGAAATTACGGCAGTGGCGGAATTGGCGGGTCCTGAAGTATGCGCTCTTTCCAGGCCGAGAGGTACAGTTGTGGACAAACAAAGTCCACAAAAAAAAAAAAAGTTGCCGAGTTGAATGTACGAAATGGAAGCCCCCATTGAGGGCTTCAAATTGATCTAGGAACCAAGTGATTCTGTCGAGCGGATCTGCGGGAAAAGGCCATTCAGTGAGCAGGGGGGTCCAAAATTTTGGCCGCCACTTAAATGTCACGGGAAAAATACGAAAAAATGTGCAATCGACGCGTCTCATCGCGGCGCATCTGTTGAGGTACAAAAGACAAATTTTCATTGAGCGCGAGCAGAAAGAACCCGAGCACGAGATGTGGCCCCTCCGTAATCCGTCTACCTTATCTAACACTTATGCTAGCCGGAGCAAGCTCTCGTAGCGCCAACTACTACTTGTCAAGGTGACCGTCTCCATTGTCATGCGTCACGCACTGACCAACGCGGTTTCATCTGCGGAGCCTTAATTTAATCATCTCATCGGCATCGACCGCATGGTCCGCATGCCGCACCTGATTCAACTTGCTTGAGAGAAAAAAAGCAAACAAAGTTTTGTTTGCAAACAACTTAAGGTTTCTGGGAACGCAGTCGACGCCTCCTAAAATTGAATGTTATACATTGTTTCCAGGGCTGATATCCACAACCTTCCCGAAATCTATCGGTGAATAGGGATATCTATTAAATTTGGTCTTGTTTTTGTTTCGATCCTCCTTAGCTGCCATTTCGCGCGCGTGCGTCACCAGCCGACAGCATAGGATCGAATGCACGACTCGTACCGGCCTGGTAAAAGTGTCAGTGCTGGATTATGAATTATCCATTTACATACGTATCCATGATACTATTGAGACCAGCCTGCGCTTATGGTATAAGGAGCTGTGGGTTAATCGGGTGTCCACATACCGGGGCAACGAAAAGGGCGACAACCGTGCCAACCGTGAATGCTGCATCTGAGTGAGGTGATGAGACCGAGAAATCAATTGGCACTGACGGAGGATAGCCAAATAGAACCAGACCCCTGGAGACTTATTCTCGTATATTTGAAGACATTGTAGATGGGATACGCACCGTCGCGGTAAAAGCTATTGAGAAGACCAGAGTTATGCGGAGAAACTATGGTTGTCGTTTTCAAATAGAAGCAAAAGATAGACAGGGGGGCCCCTACATCTCCGGAAGCATTTCCATAATGTCAAAAACACGATAACTAACGGGAAGAGCGAGGTTATCATTTGTCGTGACACAAAGCTGCGGTAGCTTACCGGTTTCACCAACAAGTAAAGAGATATAGCACACAGTGCCAACTAAGTCCCCTAAATTGCACTCAGGAACTTCAGACGACGTCGCAGCTAAGGGAAAGTTGAGTACTAAACTCCTGAAATGATAGGATATGCGCACGCCGGAACTGAGCGGTCCATTTTATTGCGGCCCAGAATGACACACCACCAACCGACTGGAAGCTCATGAATTTGTAGATCCATTGCACACCTGAGATGACGCACAAACCACAAGAGAAAGAAAAAAGCTAACAACTTCTTCGATCTCTCATAAAGCGTGTATGTTCGGACCATCAATATCACTGGGGAACTTTTCAGTATTGCAATTATGGGAAGACGAAAAGCAAATCCTCAACTTTCCGTGATCCCAATTCCAAAACCAGAGAAAACTAGGCTTCAGATCAATAGGTGGACGTTGGACGTGACATGGACGAACTTGTTGTGAACATCATGGATTGATTGCACACCTGATCACACAAGTGAATATCGAGAAGCAGATGGCACGATGGCGCTTACCGACGCGTTCGCATGCACTATGTGCAGCAAAGCCATTGTAGTGTCAACAAAAGTACTGTACCGCGTCCACAAATATAGACATTTGATCAGGGTCCACCGGGACTTCCAGACATGCAGATACTGAGGTGACATATGAGGTCAGGACACAGGATGTGCTGGCTGACTTACCTCCTGGTTTATCTGCAGTAATGTATCGTACACCTTGGATTTACTCTGAATGAATATGGTATATTGTAAGGAAATGATATGCCATACCAGCAGGGCCAGGAAAGCGCCTAGGATGAGAATGTGTCAGTCCAGAAAGTGAGGAAAGTGCGGATAATCAAAAAGTCACCCTTAACATACTACACAGGACATATTCAGATGGTACCCGTATAGTCAGTTTAGAAGCCGGAAACGCAGTGTGAAGACATACAGCAACAACCTGGAGTTCGGATAAGATGACATGGCTGGAGTCCATCACTGCCAGAGCGGGGGGGTAAAACTGGACAGGATCAGGACGAGTCACAAGAAGGTCTATAAGTACAAAGTGTCAGCAGATGTGACTTGACCGAGGACCTACTTATTTATACCATGTCACGGGCCCTCTCCCGAAGATTTGGGGAGCGAGTTGCATTGAAGCTATAGATATGCCAGACGTTAGCAGATATCGGTGTTAATTTCGTTGGCCAAGATTATGACAACACACCCTTCGCTCATTTAGAGGTGCCCTTTGAAGGTGATGGAAATTGGTCCCCACTGGCAGGATCAAAGCACCCTCAATATTAGCGCCATACCCTGTAAATTTCAGGACGAAATTATTCTTTCATTTTCTCGTGTCGGGGGGGCTGTCCATGAAACATATGATCTTGTCAACGATCCCAGTATTCCCGCCTCTTCCTGATGTTGGTCGCGGGGGCCGAGATGAAATCTTGGAAGTGGCATCCGGTGATCGTCGAACTACACAGGTTTCAAAATGAAGGTGCATTATTATGTAACTGGCTGCTGGTAGGAATCCGTAGGTGGCAGAGCGGTGATACATCGTAGAGCACGGGCCGTGTCGACTTCTAGATTCCAGATGGTCCTGTTGGGTCCCTGTATCAATGTGACGACTAAATAGCGAATTTCCCGGGGAAGCGGTACCGTTTCTTTCTTTCCTCGTGCAACACCCGCTTGCCGATGGGTCACGGTTCTCCGAATGAAGTTCTTGCAATGCTAGAATAGTTTGCGCTCGACGATCTCGAAATCTCTACAGATGGATGGTAAATCATGATAGTGTGAACGACCAGGGCCGACCGTTGAGGTTGCCATTTGAAAACTTGGAACGTTTATTCGGCAGTAAGTTCGGCAGATCGAAGGGCATTCAGACTCCGATGCGGCTCTCCGGCAGCTGGCACAAATACGCCAAACAGCAACAACATCGAACCAAACAGGCCTTGCATACTCTGTCAAAAAGTGACCTTGCCGCATGCCGTCTACCACCTCAACCACAACTCGAATCCTTTGGGTCACTGAAGACAAGTTGTATATGACCTCTCTTTCCACAGACTTCATGTAAAATACTAAGCCCTTCCTGAGGTAATTGCCTACTTATGAAGGTCCAAAGTTAGTGCAAACTAAGTCTGCTGAAGGTCATGTATATATTCTAGACTGGTTTAGTCTTCGACTATTGAAGCCACTTTAAAAATGACGATCACCCAAAATACCTCTGCTCCCCTATCGCGGTCGTCGGCGCGACAGGCAAGCAAGGTGGAAGTGTCAAAGCTCTTGCTGAATCGGACAGACCGTATCGCATCCGTGCATTCCACTAGGGACGCCAAGAAGAATTCCACTCAAGAGCTTATAAAACAAGGCGTAGACATCGTCGTCGTCTCACTGGTCGTGGGTAACGTGGAGGTTTATCAGGCCTTCGCGGGGGCGAATATGGCTTTCGTATAAAATCTCCACCGTGCGATTATGATGTCGTATTAACCTATGTTCTGTCTAGCTTGTTACAAACTTTTGGGAGCATAACGACATGGAAAGGGTGTGGTCCACAATTTTACATTATCGGGCCTTGCTCATCATCGCCTGACCAGGAAATCGCGGAGGGGAAGATGCCTATCGATGCCGCAAAATCAGCCGGTGTCGGCCGTATCGTCTGGTCGGCCCTTGTGTCCGTCAGTAGCCTCAGCGGTGGGAAATATCGATTATTTTTTTTTTTTTTTTTTTCATTTTGATAGCAAAGCATCATTACCGAAGACGGACGTCAAAATCCAGGGTTCCTTTCGTTGAGGTACAGGCTGGGTTTTATGCTACCAATTTCCTCGAAAACCCTGCTATCCTATCAAAACAGGAAGACGGTTCCTTCGCCATCGCCTGGCTGGTCAAGCCCACAACGGTCATGCCTATCATCGATATCACCCATGACTACGGACTTTACGTTCGTAGAGTCCTGGAACTGCCCGTCTTTCCATTTGGCACGGAAGTGTTGACGTGCGGGGAACTTATCGCGGTCAAAGATCTGGCACTTCAGCTCGTTTCTCTGAAGTTCTTCTCGTCGGCTGACCATATACCAGTTACCGGAAAGAGGGTCGTGTTCAAACAGATAACCATTGAAGAAATGGGTCAGAAGTTGGCGGCTCTTGGTTTTCCACCTCATATCGTCACGGATACGAAGGATGCGTTCGCATCTATTGGCGAATTTGGTTGTGAGCAATCTCAGTTTCTGCTCAGAATGCGAGGATGCCGAGCGCTGAATCCTTCCACCCAGATTATTGCAGAAAGGCGATCTCAAGTCCAGAGGGCCTGGCCAATCTCCCCGAACTTGGGGCGAGTTTGTAAAGCTTTCGGATTGGAACAAGGTCTTAGTGTGACTTGCGATCTCGCTTTACAAGAACGCCTATTTAAGACCAGTGTCTCAATGTGTTCTGGTATCTGAAAACAGTCATTATTCCGACAGGCGCCCTACACGACACATGAATCGACAAAAATCATTGAGTGGCAATCTCCTCGTCCAAAACACACGTCCTCTGCGTTGGTGCCAGCGGATAAGGCTGATTCGGAGGATCCCAAGTCGACATTCTAATGTGTCCCATCAGCATATAATTCTGGCATGTTCCACAGGTGCGAGCCACAGAGGTGCCCACCTGTTCATTGGGTCCCTCGAGTCGAGGCCTCGAGACGCGGAGCTCCGGCTCGTCTGAAAGGTGAACTGAATAAGCGGGCCATAACATCTACAGGGCGAGCGAACGACTACCTTCTGTCCTCTGCCGCTTATTGGTCTTGCTGGAGCCAGCCGACACGTCCTGGTAGGCGAGTTGTTCGACGATTCGGACTTGCTGTGCTTGCTTGTACGCGATGGACCGACGTACTCGGGCGATTTCCTCCTCCAAGTTCTCGAAACGAAGCTGAAGTTGAAAGTTCTGCTCGTCGTATTTGCGTAAGCGATTCGCGAGGACCGGGATTTCGTTGACGAGGACAGATGCTAATTCGGAGATAGGCGCCATCACGATCAAAGATACGAAGTCCGGCGATGCTACGAGTAAGAGAATACAGAGAAAGGAGGGTGTCTGTGGCGTATAAGGTGAAGAGAAGACGATTACGAAAGAAGAGCCGAGGTGGCTGACGAGCCCGCCAGATATCATTCGAAAAAAATCATGTCAGCCACTGCATCCACAAGTCTTTCCTCACCACCATCACCGAGACCCTCTTCGCCGTACATCGTACTCCAGTCACTACTCCACGATGAACTTCATCAAGTTAGGGAACCATGTAATCGCACCCGCAGGAACCGAACCCACGGCTATCGTGACATCCTCCGATGCAGCCGAGACTCTCAATCTCGCACGTCTCTTAGAGTCAAAGGTCAAGGAACTGGAGAGGACGGCTGACGAGCGCAAAACAAGGCGCAAAGAGTGGAAGACACGGGTTGATCGGCTTGACAGGATATTGGTGTCTCTGAGGGAGCAGGATGCCAAGGAGGGCGAGAAGTTGGACAAGCTTTTCAAACGGTGGAATAAAACCACCCTCACTTCCCAACGCCATACCCTGGATCCCGTGTTCTCGACCCGCGACCCTTCACGCTATGACCCCGCCAGTGGCTCTACTAGGGAGGTTGACACCCGATACACTTGCCCCACCACCCAAGTAGTTTCTGCGTTCAATGGGAATCGCGAATGCTACAGAGACACGTACACGTTCTCGGGATCGGGATGGCAAGCCACTGCTGGCGCTGGATCACACGTCTCGAGTCCACCTAGCTCGCCTTCGGCCTACACTTCGGACGACAGGAACAGGTTTTGCCTTACTATCCCCACCGAGGTGTCTGAATCCCGCAGAGACGCAGAGGGCTTCAGCGGAGTCGGTCAGCCACGTGAGCGGGGAGAGCACAATTGGGGGGTCGCAGTTTTAGGAGATATCAGAAACGCTCTACAAGATTCTGGCGAAAGAAATGGGCGAAAGCGCATCAATTCCGACTTCGAGGTGGATCCGTCATGCAACAATGAACCTCAGTTCAAGAAGATGAAAAGTGGAGATGTGGGAGTTAGGCGACGGGGTTCCCGCAGGGATGGCGGAAACAACTCAAGGAAGAGTAGGGGCGGAGAAAATTAGTCTCTAGTCTCGTTTGAGTGCTGTTTTGTTTTGTCGAACATGTGAATCTGGGTCAGTGGGTGAATCGCGATCGCGGCACTTCTTGATCGTTACCACGTGATCACGTCTTTTCAATTTTTCAGTCCATCACCTTGGGCAGTACTCAAAATTCAAAATCATGGGGGGATAGGCTGGCGATAACGACGGTGGTGGTGATCAGGACGAAGATCAATCGGTCTGAACTCGCCCATAGATCCCGCTCTCCGACGTTGACTTCTTCGCCAACTTGAAGCCTACGTTCTCGCGGAAACAAGCATTAAGCAGCCCTGTCGCTTAGTAGAAGCTCACACAACCTATGGCAATGACGCTAGCCTCCCGATTCAAGCCAGGTATTCGCTCCCGAATCCTGCCCGGGTCGCGTCGGGGTCGTTCAGGAAAGGATGAGGCGAGAGCGAAGTACAATACGGCAGTCTCGCAGGGACAGCGAGCGTCCTTGTTGAAGCAGCGGACTCCAGTTGGTGCGTCCGATGAGAATCCGTGGTTTTCTATTTAGTCTGAGCCAAAAAAAAAATTGCAGTCTCGCTTAAGAATATTCTTGCCAACGAGGTGCAGATCGAACTGGTATATGCCATCGAACTCTCGGAAGACGAGAAGAATATATTGATCTGTTTTCGTTTTCCTGTTTACATCGGCGCTCGTTGTGGCCCAGCCCTGTGGCGCCGAACTTACGAGCGCGTCGGGATAAGGCGCGGAAAACTTGGTCCAGGTCGGCTTGGTGACGTCAGAGCACTTGAGCCCATTTAGGCCTCGAAACGTCTCGGATGACGCGGATCAAAATCACGAACTACACTTCACTTCGAATGACAAAACACCGTTCTGCCTACTTCCTGAAGGTCGCTGCATGGATGCCCATCCTGGCCGAGCTTGCCAAACCGTCATCACCCTGATGCAATCTCGCAATTGGAACAGTCAGTTATCGATTGACATAACGCTAAGTAATACATGGGTGACTGTTGAAGTTTTTTGATAAGTAAGCTGAGTCGCTTCAGCTTACTTAGCAAAATCGTCATTATAGTAAGCAATACTAATAACAAGAGGTATTTAAGCGTTCTGTACACCCTCCTCGCCCTAAACATTCGACCAACAGAGCTTTCGTCATGTCGCGTCTTGTTGCATTTATCATCGGAGCTGGAGCCAACATTGGCCAGCACACAGCCGCTGCGCTGAAAGCTAAAGGCTACCAGGTCGTTCTTGGATCTCGCAACCCATCCGTTGAGCAGCTGAAAAACGACGGTTTCTTCCCTGTGGCAGTCGACGCACAAAATCCCCAGAGCATTAAGGCTGCGTTTGCGACGATCACCGCAGAAGTGGGTCCCCCAAGTGTGGTGATCTTCAATGGTATCTACTTATGTTTTTCGTGCGGATTTTAATACTTGAATTAATGCCGTCGTTCAGCCGCGTCCTTCAATATTGCACCTACTCCTGCAGAGCCCCTGACGCTCTCGTTGGAGTCCCTCACCCAGCAAACGGCGCTCGGTCTCGCGGTCTTTGCCGCAGCACAGGAAGCCTTGAGCGGGTTCCGCTCGGATGCTCTCAAGGACATGCCCAAGACATTCATCGCCACCGGTAACCCCCTTCCATGGGTGCTTGCCGATGAGCCGAAGTGGCTCGGCTTGAGTGTCCAGAAAGTCGTGCAATGGCGACTTGTTGAGTTGCTCGCCCATGCATATTCCAAGGAAAACATTCGGTGCGTTCGGTCGTGGTATTCCCCGAAAGTTAACGACTCAATAAGCGCCCCCAGTTTCTATTTTGCGACGCTCGTCGATAAAACGGGAGGTCTGCTGGTACCCCTTTCTGCCTTCTTCACGAGCGGCCCACAACATGCCCAGGTTTATCTGGATTTAATTACCAAGAAGGAACAGGTCGATTGGGACTTCAGGTCTGTCTCTAGTGGCTTGTGCTCCGTTCGCACTCTGATTTTCGTGCGTTTTCCCAGGTTCACCCTGGATGCTCAGCAGTGGAAGAAGGCTTAATGCATTTTTCGTCGTTATACGGACGCCACTCTTCACAGTATCGATACGATATCAAATGCATAAACTGTTCACTCAATGTTCAGGTTGGAAAACAGGCCGTGGCTTCGCCACCCATGTTGCATCGGGCTTTTCGATCAACAATGAGTTTCAGCATAGTCCGCTTGGTCCTTTGATAACTTCCTTGCCGACACAGCCCAATGGTGATCTCAGATCCGGACTGGAAAGAGCTCCCCGCTTTCTGGGTTGACTTGAAACCTCGAGTCGCCCTCTTTCTTGTGGTGCTTACAATGTCACAAGTTTTTGTCCGAAATTATGCTCCGCTAAATCGCATTCTGTAAAATGCTGGGGATTCCCATATGATTTGTTGGCTATGGTGGTGGCGTCAAATGTCCTGCCTAGCTCTTTCTCGGCGGAAACCTCTTTCTCCGTCTTATGTGCCAAACTACTCCTGATCAACTTCTGGGTATTCCCCAAGGTATTCCCCATGAAGAAAACATTTCAAAGGGGCCCCACGAGATAGGACTGGTATTTTACACTATTCCATTAATATTGAGTGTCGCTTTCAAATGTAAGATAGTGTTGACTGCGACACTAGCCCATCTCACCATTCCCATCATAATGTTCCTGGAAATCCATTTGTCCTAATCGGATAGTACTGCGCCTATGTCGGATTAGTGCTAGTACAGGACCCCGGTTTATCAGTCCAAATGCCTGATTCCAATCCCGACAAATTTTGGAAAAAAAATTGTGTTTGGCCTGTGCCAAATCCCGACATTTTAGGCCAAAATTGAGCTCAGGTCTGGTCCAAATCCCGACAAGATCGCGGCAGCGGGGGAAATTTTTTCGAAAATAGCCCATGCGGGGCAAAATCTTTGCGAATCTTGACAAATTTGGTCCGATTTCAATGTTCTAGTCCCGACAAATTCGCCCAAAATCAGCGATTTTGAATCCCGACAAATTCACCTCCTTCGGGAACAGGCCTTTGATGAGATAAACCGAGGTCCTGCTAGTACTAACGCGCAACGGTAAGTTCCAGACTCCGAGTGTGTACTATC
The DNA here is from genome assembly GCA_029204085.1 of Mycena sp. CBHHK59/15. Classification (NCBI taxonomy): domain Eukaryota; kingdom Fungi; phylum Basidiomycota; class Agaricomycetes; order Agaricales; family Mycenaceae; genus Mycena; species Mycena sp. CBHHK59/15. The sequence continues at coordinate 34,807 of JARGXW010000958.1, forward strand.
TAGTTGCCACACGTTGGCCGCACAAAGAACGGAGAGGCTGACGTCATAAATAGCACAGCATTAGATAACTTCATGTTTGTGCCCGGTACATTGCCGATACATTTTACAGTGGTCCTGGTTAATAACAATTCCCGGGCGTGAAATCTCCGGAAAGTTGTTTATGGTTTACTCCTCAGGCTGCCGTTATGATGGACGAGGATGGCATCAGTGCTATTATGCATTGTATTCGTGTCAGTGCCAGACCTGAACGGGTCTCGTCCTGAACTCAAGGATGTATCGGCTATGGCTGTTCAGACTATTCCCAAAGGGACTTCAATCCTGTGGTCTTGCGAAGCTAACTCCAGCTAACTTGACCAGAAACACGTAGTACTTCCCGCTTGCATGTCTAGGCTCCGAGATGCGGGATCGGATCCTCATGGCATCCCCAACAAGTATAGCTGACTCCATTGGTAATCGCGTCCTCTCCTGGAATGAAATAAAAGCTACGCAACAGGAATGGAGGTCCCCAAGTTCCACAACCATGCCTGTTCCTTCGCCTTCTCTCAATGTTGCGCGCTCTCTCTTTTTTTGGCCGAGTGGGTTATTGACAATACCTCACAGGTTCCATACCACACCCAGGTCCTTGTTATTGGCGGCGGGCCTGGCGGTAGTTATGCAGCTTCGGCTCTTGCGAGAGAAGGTATCGACGTCGTGCTTCTGGAGGCTGTTAAGTTTCCTCGGTATTTACTTACCTGACAATGAACGTTGTGGACGCTTAAATTTGTCTCTTTCTAGATATCACATAGGTTTGTTCATTCGTCCTCCTGATCACGGATAAATCTGAACACATACCTTAGGAGAGAGCATGCTGCCTTCTCTGCGCCACTTCCTCCGGTTTATCGATGCCGAACGAAAAGTCGAGGAACATGGCTTCCAGAAGAAGGCTCGTATTTTCTAATCACGCAATTTCGAATCTTTTAAAACGTCATTCTAGCCAGGAGCAGCGATCTTGTTCAGCAAGTTTCCCATTGAACATTGTTTTGTTTCTACTCATACCTTAGCACAGACCAATGGAAGCGAGAAGGATATACCAAATTTGGCGAAAATAATCATTCTTGGAATGTCGTACGTTTCAGTCTGTTATTGCCTTTCAACGATCCAAAATCCTGGACCAGATCCGCTCGGAGTTGGACGAGATCTTGCTGCGCCACGCGCAGGAGTGCGGAGCCGCGGTATATGAGGAGCGTAAAGTAACCGAGCTTCAATTTGCCGCGGGGTCCGATAGCAGGCCGATCAGCGCTACCTTCACTGATGCTACAGGCCAAACGGGCTCCATCACTTTCGACTACCTCGTCGATGCGTCCGGCCGTGCCGGAATCATGTCCACCAAATACCTGAAAAACCGACACATGAACGAGACCCTCAAGAATATTGCTTGCTGGGGCTATTGGACTGGAGCCAACATGTACGCTCCAGGGACTGACCGAGAAAACGCTCCTTGGTTTGAAGCGCTCACAGGTGACTAGTTCGCCGATCAGATTATCTCAAAATTGAGTGAATTGCCCTTCCCTTTCAAGACGAAAGTGGTTGGGCCTGGTTTATTCCTTTGCAGGGTAATACCGTATCTGTGGGGATCGTTATGGACAGCAAAATCAGCGCTTCCAAGAAAGCCGCGGCCGCTACTGGACCCAATGGGCACACTCTGAAAGATCATTATCTCTCCCAGCTTGATTTCGTTCCCAAACTCAAGAAACTTCTGGGTGATGCCAATCTCCGTGACGATGGTCAAACGCCTGTAGTCAAATCAGCCAGCGACTTTTCCTACACGGCGACTCGATACTCTGGGGATCACTTTCGGCTTGTTGGTGATGCAAGTGCTTTCATAGGTTTGCAATCCCTTTTTTAGGCTATCGTGCGTCGGATACTAAATCGTCCCAAAGACCCATTTTTCAGGTTTGCGATTTCCACTTTTATAAAGTACGGGGAATGGGAATACTGAAACCAGTATAGCTCTGGTGTGCATCTTGCAGTCGCAGGTGGCTTAACTGCGGCCGTATCCATCGCAGCGTCGATCCGTAAACATTGTTCCGAAGAAGAAGCTGCCATGTTTCACGATCAGAAAGTCGCCGTGTCGTATACGCGGTTCGGTTTCAATCTATCTTCAAGTTACTGATTCGCTCTAATGTCGAAGCGTTGCATAGCTTCTTGCTTACCGTTATGGGAGCCTACAAACAGATACGTGCACAGCAAGTCCCCGTCTTGAGCGATATCGACGAGGAGAATTTCGGTATGCTCTTCTTGCACTTGCATTCTCTCGAGTCTCTGACCCTATCACAGACCGCGCTTTCGATCTGATTAGACCGGGTAATGATTGTTCAAGGCGACCATTATTCAAGCATCGTTGACCTTTTCGTCGCAGTTATACAGGGAACAGCTGATTCAGGAGAAATTCTCACGGAAGACGAATTACAGAGGGCGATGGTGAGTGGCACTGAGTGCTCTGGAAGCTGGCCGTATATATCCGCTGACTATCTCTTCAAGGATTTCGTAACGCACATCTTCGTCCCGACCGACCCGGAGATGCAGCAAGCGGTCGGTACTCGGCTCGGCATAGATGTTCTTGCCCCTGGTGCGCCCATCCTTACGAACGAGGATATCGCCAGCATGGCCGCGGGTGACAAAGATACGGAAGATGTCCTGAACCAAGGTCTGGATTGAGTCGTGCTCAAAATTTCCGCAATCCTCACTCGGTTCCCAGCAAATGCCACGAAAGCGATATCAGACTTCTACAGCGGGCCTGACCGCCTTTTGGGAGAGGTTGTGAATGGTTTCGTAGGGTGTACGAAAGTGGGTAATATTGGCCTTATCCGTGTGTCCAGCCCCAAAAGAGAGCTGCGTCGCAAATGATTTCGCAAATGCTTTGCGCTTCGTAGCGCCAGCTTTCCTCGAAAGCGCGGCAGCTGTATGTACTAGCAGTCTGTACTAGTAGTTGAACGACCACGTTCGTCTTATATATGTATTTTTCGTGCTACGCAAGCAACGTGGCCCACCCACTCGCCTCCCAAGTGGCCTCGAACTCTGCCTCACTGAATCGCTGCACGGCCCACGTCCGAGCGCGCTGGCGGATTGCAAGATCAGCCTCTGGGGAGAGCGTGAGTGCCGTGTGGATCGCAGACGCAAACGTGGCAGGCGTGGTAGCGTGATACCCTGCAAAATGCATCAGTCCGGAGTAATGCCGAGCAGCCGTCGAGAATAGCAGGTACCTGTGATTTCCCCTTGGAACGGAACTACAATGTCTTTGAGCGGGCCACCCGAGGCGTGTGCTATGGGGATTACGCCCGCCGCCTGGAGGACGTCAGCCGGTGTGAGGGTGAGCAACAAATCGTACCATAAACTCCACCACATTTATCCCAAAATGCTCATCCACCATCGTGTTAAGGCCCACGCTTGCTTTGCCTAACCAGGTGAGCATATCGGGGTAGGGCGCATTGAGGATAAATTGCACGTGTGGCTGTAACGGGTGTAAACTGTAACGCAGCTTAATAGGAGATAAGAGCGCACCTCGACCCCCAACTCCCGCGCCAGCTTCCGCAACCCCTCGACACGCGCCTCGTCCTCCGCGTTCCGGCACCCCCCGATCAATACCAGCTGGATGCCCTCAGACGCATACGCGGGGTGCGCCCCCAGCAGCGCATGCAGCGCGCGCACCTGCGCCGCGTGGTCCTTCTCGGGGCGGAACTGCGCGATACTCAGGACGACGCGCGCGCGGCCGGCGAGCGGCAGGCGCGCCATCTCGCGCGTGTCGCACGACGGGTAGACGACGCGCGCGCGCACGACGCCCCGGCGCCCGAACGGCGGGTACGCGAGCACCGCGGCGACGTGCGCTTGTGTCCACGAGGAGTTGACCATGAGCACGCGCGCGCGGCGCAGCGCGAGTGCGTAGGCGAGCATGAAGGCGTGATAGTAGATGAGCTTCGCGGCACTGAGGACGCGCGAGCGCGAGATCGCCTGCGCGTTGGCGTACGATGTGCTGCGGGAGGCGACGCGCCCGATCATGGGCGGGCTGATGGTGGGGTAGTGCACGTAGGCGCCTGCGGGAACGCGCAGGCCCGCGACAAGGGGGAGGGTGAATGCGTAGCCCATCGTGTCGATGTACGCGTCTGGGACGAGGAGAGAGAGGGCCTCGGCAGCAAGGACCACGGAGCCGAGGCTCTGGCCTAGGAGCGTGAATCGGGGATACGTGGAGTCCTCAATGAGAATACGGCGAGTCATGAAGACGAAGTGGAGGGTAGAGGGGGAAAGGGTGATGCCAAAGCGGGATTCCGCTTTCGCCAAGATGGCGCTTTTGGTGGTCGATGTATCGCCAGTGTACACAACGCACAGAAGATCAGGGTGTGTGCGTTGAATGTGCGCGACCGCAGCCCAAAGAACGCGCTCGCCACCGCCGCCGGCGTTGCTGCGCTGAAGGGCATCAGAAAATGCAGGCAAAGTCGGTCGAAAGCGTACCAGTAGGGATGGAAGAAGCCAAGCACTTTAGTCGATGGTGGGAGGGACAGCGATTGCAGGACGCTTGCTCGCTGGTGTTGTGACCGCGTTCGGAGATGAGAAAGTATGAGAAGGATCGCCGAGAAGGGCAGAAGCGACAGCAAGAGGAGAAGGGAGGTCATGTCGTATACCCGGTTCTGTGGTAGAACAAATGCTGCTCGAATATTCAAAAATCAAGCCCACGTAGACACAATATTCAATCGCGAAGTTTCGTTCCTGAAAGCGCGTGTAACCAGCACGAGATATTGGAGCACCCAGGGCCTACTGCTCTCTTGGGATCAAGTTACGCGTAGTATCCTCAACTGGGAGAGTAAGGACACGGCCGACTTGAAGCTTGAAGTGCTGCACAGAGTTCGCAGAGTTACTAAGAGCTTCAGTGTATTGAAACGATCTTCCCCAGAGCACACTGGCTGGAGAAGCTGACAGCGGGATCACCAAGCACGCACAAAGCATGTACACGTAAGCTCCACGTGACTCGTTATCCACGCTTGGACCGTGCCAAGACATACGCAAACAACCCCGTGAGCGCCAGGCAGAGACATTTAGTGAGATTCTCCATTGGCGAAAGGAATAATGATACTACGACAAACTATAGGCTACTTACACTCTCCAGAGAAAACGGAACGAGCAGATTAAAGCGCTGGCGTGTCAACCTGGACGTGGACGTTACATTAAGATACTCGACGAGGGCGGACTCGCCGCCCCGCGCCCCACATTACACACACATCATCATCGCGCTCGTCGGCCGCGCCGCGCCGTCACATCGCTGCCCCGTCCTCCCCAAAATAAATCAAACGTGGATCAGTTCTTTCCCTTGCCCTTGCCGGCGGCAGGTGCAGCGGCGCTGGATGCGGCGGGTGCAGCTGCGCTCGATGCGGCGGGTGCTGCTGCGCTCGATGCCGCGGCGGCTGCGCCCTTGCCCCCTGCTGCTGCGTCCTTGCCCGTTGCGGCGGGTGCGGCAGCGCTGGCCGCGGCGCTCGATTCTACAGCGGCGGTGGCGGCTGCGCCCGACGCGGCGACGGCTGCGGACGTGGCGGCGCCCTTGTTGCCGCCCTTGCCCTTGGCGGCCTTCCCGGTGGCGACCGCCTCCGCCGACGAGACCGCGGCGGGTGCCGATGCCGATGCGCTCGCGAGGGCGCCCGACAGGACGGCGGTCGAGTTGGCGGCACCGGCACCAGCGATGGCGGTCGAGTTGGCGGCACCGGCGGCGGCGGTCGAGTTGGCGGCACCGGCGGCGGCGGTCGAGTTGGCGGCGCCGGTGGCGGCGGCGGTGGAGTTGGCGCCGGCAGCGGCGGTACCGTTGGCCCCGCCGTCAACAGTGGTGAACTGAGGGCGGGCGTCAGTCTCGCGCGGGGAGAGAATGCGTTCCGGGACTCACGTAGCTGCAGTCGTCGAGGGATCCGTGCTGCGCGATGGGGACGATCGCAGGCTGGTGGTTCGCCGCCGAGTTGATGGAGCAGACGCGGTAGAAACCGACAGGCAGACCAGTGGCGACGGGGGTGGACAGGACACCGTTGACACCTGCATCATTGATACCCTGTGGCATACTTGTCAGACAGGAAACTGGCAGCCGGAGAAGATGCCTACCTTGAAGAAGACGAACTTCTTAGGGTCGTTGGGCGTGATCTGGTCGATGGACGTCAGGTTCTCGACGACGAAGTGGGCGTGGCCGATGATCTGTCCCTGGGCGTTCAGGGTCTGGGGAGCAGCGAAGTAGGTCTTCTGGGCGTTCGTGAAGACACCAGCCTGGGGAGAAACTCAGCATTACGCTCCGAAGCTGCATAGTCGATACATACCTGCATGTTGTTGAGCTTCATGCTGATGGTGAACGCGGTCAAGGCAGGGATCGTGGCAAAGTTCTGGGGGAACGTGAACTTGGCTGAGGGCATGTTCTGCACCGACGGGATGAGACCGATCGGGACAGGGTTGCAGGAGCCGGTGGTGATCTGTGCACCGTTGGTGAGCGGGGTCTGCGGGAGAGTCAGGGCACAGAAGTTGATGTAGTTGTTGGTCGACGTCGAAGACGCGGTCTGGCCTAGTGGGGCGTAAGCTATGAAAACCGCTTGCATTGTCTGCGACGCGCACCAGCAACCGGGGGGTTTTGCCCATTGTCAGTGAAGTTGGTGCAAACGACCGAGGGGTCAAGGGCTGAAATGATAATTAGATAAGATAGAAATAAGGGGGCAAAAATCGCACTCAAGGACGACTGCAGGGCCTGGGCGGATCCGGAACCAGAGTTGGAGCCAGTGTTTGAGCCAGTGCCAGTGTTTGAGCCGGTGCCAGTGTTTGAGCCAGTGCCAGTGTTTGAGCCGGTGCCAGTATTTGAGCCGGTGCCAGTGTTTGAGCCGGTGCCAGTATTTGAGCCGGTGCCAGTGTTTGAGCCGGTGCCAGTGTTTGAGCCGGTGCCAGTGTTTGAGCCGGTGCCAGTGTTTGAGCCGGTGCCCGACGCCTGTATAATTCGTAATCGTGAGAATTATTCATCATCAAGGCATACAGGTGCTGACATTTCCTCCTCCGCTGTTGTCGACGGCGGTGGTCGTCGAAGAGGCTGCCGCAGTTGTAGTCGTAGAGCCGGTAGAGCCCTTGCTACCTCCCTTGCCGCCTTTGCCGCCTTTGCTGCCCTTGGAGCCCGCGCCGGTCGATGTGGAGCTGGTGCTTGAGGAAGCGATAGCGGTGGTGGTCGTATCTGTGCTGGCATTGTTCCCACTCCCGCTGCCGGTGCCGGACTTGTTCGTAGACGAAGAACCAGAAGCCGTGTGGGTGACAGTGTGGGTGACCGAAACGGTGGAAACGACGGTACTGATAGCAATTGTCGCAGTCTGACGCAGACCAGTCACAAAACCGAGATACAGCTGGAATTATACTGATACACACCTCACAGAAGGTTTCCGTCTCGAACGACTGGCCCTTGGCCGGGCGGGCCTGGGCAGAGAAGGTGGAGAGGGCCAACGTCAAAAGAGCGATGCAAGTTGATTTAGAGAACATGGTGTGTAAAATGAAAGGGGTGCTTTGAGAGCTTGTGGGAGGTAAGACCTAAGGGAAGGACACCAGTGTCGGACGTGAATATTTGGATTGCGCTAGGCAAGAACCGTAACAGTAGTATGACACCAAAGAAGAAGAAACGAGGAGTGAAAAGAATGGCGCTGACCCATGTGTCTTGTATTTATACTCAGCAGTTGGGTCACGTTAGCTTTGGCGTCAGGTACCTTAGATCATCGATCGGCATTGCGGCGGCGGTTAAATATAGCCTTTCCCATTGTCCTTTTTTCCCTGTTCCAGTCAAGAGCATTCCTTCTCCTGCTCCGCACAATGGCCAGAACCCATCCCCTTACTGCACCAGCCTTTCGACTACTCGTTCGGTGTCCAGGTCTATCTTCCGGGATTCGATCATGTCAACAACTACGTCGTGACATTCCACATGCGGTCTATCTCCCCAGGATACCGGACAGCTTGGTGAAACAGCATGGTTCAATCATATCGGACCCGTAATGCTTCCGGCGCCAACGATGGCTTCCCATGTCCTGGGTTCCTGGTCCTCCTTAACCCCTCGTTGAGAAATCTATTGCAAACGATCCCGTAATCCACGTCCACCCCAGACAATCCCAGTCGCTCGCAGATCTGACTCGGGCGTGTCAGTCTGTGGATCATGATGTCGCGTACTTGTCACAATGATTGCGACCTCGCATTCTTTTTTTAGCCATGTCTTGGCTTGTCGGCATGGTTGCATCATCGACCCCTTCCGCTAAAGCTGGAGCGCTATGATCCACGGTGCTAAAACGCTCATCTTGAGCTATTCCGAACCGTCTCTGATGCACATTCTTGTCTCTCACGCATGCGCTGGCCGCGCCGACCGTATCGATCAATTCAGAGTTCCTAAACGAATCCCGTGCCCCTTGCATCGTCCTCCGGACGCCGAGCTGGCTTTCTTATGAAAGCCGGAACGCCACTGAGTGATGGCGTCAATCCCGACATCAGTGCCCAATTAGAACAGCCAAAATATCACTCGTGTATTGAGCATCCTTCCAGCGAAGACGACGGGGCCGCGACGCGGCTTGTGTCCTCCGAGTCGGCACAGCGCGGGACATGCCGCTAGTCTGGGGTCCATCACCATATATCGCGCAAATATCGTAACTATATGTAGCTGTACACCAGGGGGTGGGCGCCCGTCGACGCGTGGTCTGCATCTCATCAGGAAGGAATCACTGACAGCCATCAGCAAGCCAGCACAGCGGTACTGTAGCGCGCGCTGCTACTATGTACTTAGCAGGGATTGATCGTAGAGACGCGGACGGAGACTCGATAAAATTGATTTCCCTGCGTTGTCGGCGCAGTGCTTTTCCCGCGGAGCGCATCGCAGGCAGTGCGGAAGGTGCATTCCGGATAGCCTCAACTTCTCTGAGCGCAGATGTGCGGTTGATAACTTCGGATGTGATGGGGCGCAGGACCGATGCGCGGTGGCATCCTGCGCGCGCGAGTGGCGAGTCGAATTTAAGACAAGGGCAGGGGCCGACGTCGACAGATACTAGGAGTCGCAGTCGCAGGGCGACAGCAGCGCAGATGCAGACGCTAGCGAAACGCCAGGGAACGCCTTGATGCACAGGTACTTAGCCGGTGCGGACTCCGAGTGGTTTCAAGGGGATAGGCGGATAGCGGGGCAGCGGGCAACCGAAGAGAGACTCAGCAAGTCACCAAGGAACGCCAAGTTGAATTGTCGGACGTCTCAGAGCTAGGCCGGCCGGCCCCTTGAGTCGATTTTGGTTCCGGGGACGAGGAGACAGGGATGCAGGCTATCAGTGCTTCTTGGAAGTCGGATGGTTGGGATGTGCCGCCATCCGAATCGAAGTGGCGTGTCGGGATGGGACTATGATGGAAAAATCGAGCAACGAAATGCGGGCTCCTTTTCGAAAGTATGTCGGTTTGCGCGGATAAAGGGTACGTGCGAGAAATTAATGAGTTCTAGATGAGATCTGTCAAGTTATCCGAGCATTAAGTGGACGTCATGTGCGGTACCACAGAAAGCTGCGAATGCTGTTCCTTGGAGATAATTCAACGTAAACGGAACCCAGACATCATCGAGAGTCACTCTCCGGCCTTACTTAGACGGCGCAGTGAGCGCGCAACCACTGCGAAACGGGAGAAATATATGAACGCCGTCGCGAGCCAGACAGCCAGGGATTTCTGAAACGATCAACGAAGCATGCCAGCCCGACGAACGAGTTTATTTTCGGGCTTCGAAAGTCGCCAAGAAATTTTTCCACTGGCATATGCGCGTTGGACAAGTGCGACGTACGTACGTACCGCCAGCAGGAGAGGACGAAAAACTGCAGCAGCACACAGTCATAAGCCTGGCAAGCCAATGAAACGATTCCTGACTAACAGGCGGGTGTCAGAATTAGGTTCAGAGTACTACAGCTGTACATGTTTTGAAGGATTCCAACGAAGAGCTGGATGCATTTAGGTTGCAGCGTCATCGGACACTGAGTCTGCTGGATGTTCTTGTTACAGTGTCTGGGTTCGGGAGGTGTGGATGGAAGAAACTTCAAGTATGAAGGATTTATTATCTTGAATGATTGGACCATTATTAGGGCCCGAGATGTAATACCGCTCACAAGGAATTTCATGTTGCTTTCATGATGGGTTGGTCCGGTGAATTGAAGCCGACTGCCCGGCCTTGTGAGCTTCGGACCTTGACAGGGTCTTTATCGAGCTCGAGTTCAGCTTTTAATAGGCGAGTTGGTGAGCGCATTAGCGCACGCGCGCAGTCGTAGAGAGTGAAGACGAATAATCTTGGAGATAATTCAACGTAAAGCGGAACCCAAACGTCATTGAGAGTCAATCTACGGCCTTAGACGGCGCAGCAGAGCACCCAGCGAGCGCGGAACCATTGCGAAACGGAGAAGCATACGAACGCCGGTGCGAGTAAGACAGCCAGGGATTTCTGAAACAACCAATGAAGCATGCCAGCCCGACGAACGAGTTTATTTTCGGGCTTCGAAAGTCACCACGACGAGATTGAATTGCGTCACCAAGTGATTGTCAAGCTTGGCTAGCGCTGACGACGCGGCTTGGAAAGAATCCTTTCAAACTCATTTAAGTCTTGGTCTGCTTCCCTCGTCGACGCTTCACCTTGGGGGCACATGAGATCCTCGCCCCATTCATTCGAAATGAATGGGCAATTGCACAGTTTTGACGCTGTTTTGTGATTTTCTGTGTATAAAGAAGATTTCTCACATAGTCCCGACGAGTCATTAGCGAACACCTCGCACTCCCGCCGATCCTGGTGGCGGATATCAGTCCTAACATACTGTAAGCGCTAGCACCAGAAACTACTAGTACGTAAGTGATCTGTGATTCGTATGCCAGTACATATAGGTAAGGGGAGCGCACCTACCCCGAGTTGTAGAAGGCACTTAAGTCTTCCAAAGACACTTGTGTTGAAGAGCTTCACGAGAGATTCAAGAAGAGACTGAAGAGTCGGAGTTAGTACAGTAAACCACAGTTTAATTGAAGCCAAAGCGCAAATAGTACCAAACTTGTTTTGCACAGCCACTAAGAGTTTTGGGCGAGCAGCCCTTGGACTCGAACCAGCCTTGGGTCACCCAAACAATTGAGGCTATCGGCTGTTTCAATCTGGGGCCGCGCCGGCAATCCTTCTACCTCTCCTCCCGTATCTGGCTTATACAGTTTTTACGGATGCAAATCATCGAACTAACACTGTAACAATCGTGTTCGTGTCGCGCGAACCCTACATCGGCCCAACCTTAAGATTCGCACACTGGACAGCATCTTTACCCAACGACGATCACATTGGAACCCCAGGTTTCATCGAACAGGCTGGCATACCTGCCATTCTTCTTTGAATAAACTGAAATGGTCTAGCTTTCGTCTTGTGCCAATTCTGATCCTCGGTGGGACCGTGTCGTGTAATTCTGCCTACCTGATCGATCATTCGGTCACAATCGTTCCTGCCTCACAGCGAGTCAATGCCTGATTGTTTTCTTCCTGACCCTCATTGGATCCTCACGAGCGCAACGTTCCCCGCCGCCAGCTACCGCCTCACTCAGCAGCACCCGGCTGCTCTGTCGTCTTGCTGCTGGCCCTCGATGACTTCAACAAATTTTGCCATCGACAATGTTAATCCTTTAATTCAATATTCTCCCTCAGCTGCATGACGGAGAGGTCCGCAGCGAACGACCCACTTGCTTCTTCGCGTCGGGTCGTGCTGCTTGTTGTGTCTCTATTCACTCGTCTGAAAAGTTATTCTAACGGGGGCACGTTCTCGCTCTGCACGACTCAATCAATGGCACATAAGTTTGGATTTTTGGCGCGAAACGGGGCAATCATGGAGTCGTCGTGTTTCCAAGTACTTAGTAGAATCGTCACCAAGTGTTTCATCAACTGGCCCATACTCGGTTGACCTTGATGGTACTGTGACCTCCACATTCGATGGGTTCTCCGCAGATGCCGTCTGGACCGCTTTGTACGACTCGAGTACCCTCAGGGACAGCCCGCACACAGTGACGATCACCAACCAGCTGAATGATACTGCGAGACCGTTTCTGGACATCGACTACGCACGTCTCCATTTATTGTCGCGAGTGATGTACACTGAGGCTTCCACAGATAACGTGGACATCCACATTACCTGAGAATTCCCAGACCAAGACTGTAGAGGATACAGGTGGGCAGTTCTCCTACCAGCCCTCAGCGTCGTGGACCACGGATCTCGCTTCGTCTCCTCACTGCTTCGGCAGCAACAATGGCCAGTACGTCGCGAATACCTCATCGTACCACCCGTTTCAGCACTCACAATCCTTCAGTGTCACACTCACGCCCGGCGCGTCTGCGATACTCATTCTCCGTAAGTTCCCTCGCATCACGTTCGAGACACGCATTAAATTCATCACAGGGCAACTTGTCACGGTATTCGGGCTCGCGATACTCCGTGAACGTAGATGGGAAGTCTGCGGGCACGTTCAATGCGACCAAGCAGGCCTACACCGCGCAGGTAGCCTTGTATCACGCAGACAGATTTCCGAGCCCGCAGTCGCTGGCCAGGTTTTCGCGGTCGACTATGCACAGGTTGGTGCTCGACGTCGTCTGCGCCAACGTCGTTCAGCGCATCGAGCACGCCGTCAGCCACTGCTAGCCCCAGCCCCACAGCCCCAGCTCGGTAGGACAGTCGGTGTGAGTGCTATCCATTCACCCTGGTCGCTGCTTTACCCCTTCCGTGCAGCGTGGGCGCCGCAGTCGGAGGCGCCATCGCAGCCATCGCCGCTCTGGCGCTCATCATATTCTTGCTGTGGTTCATCCACCGGCAGAAGCGGCGCGCGCGGGAGACAAACGACATCGCACTCAACGACAAGCATTACCCGCCTGCCGGCGCCGGCAACTTCACAGTGCTTAACAGCGCCAACGCAAGCATCCCCAACCACGTGGCGGCGCGCCGTCCGCCGTCGGCTCAGAGCCGATGCTCGGGTACCTGCGCGACGACCAATCGCAGTCTTCCCG
>JARGXW010000959.1:0-47777 GCA_029204085.1 Mycena sp. CBHHK59/15
CAATTTTGGCACAAGACAGTTGTAAAGTTGTTCCTGGGGTCATTGGAAGTGATTTTTTTGAGATATGTGTATAGTGCATCTGCTTCGACACAATACACCCTCATATAGGCTCGCTGTACATTGTCACTGGTTGAACATTTCAAGTTTTGCACTGAAAATTTTGGTGAAAAATGTTTTGAATTTTACAGTAATTTTTCGCCAAAAAGTAGGTGAAAAACTTGAACATTTTGGTGACCTTTTTGAACCTTGTGAAAATTTCTGAAAAAGTGCTGAAAAAGTTTTGAAGTTCAAAAAATTCATGAAGAAGTTACAAGTTTTTCACTTGGTTTTTCACTGAAAAATTGCTGTAAAATTCAAAACATTTTTCACTAGTTTTTTCACCAAAAAACTTGAAATGTTCAACCAGTGTGTGGCTCACAAAAGATGTAAAAATAAGAATTATTTCGGATGTAAAATTGGAAATTCTGAGGACACAGTTCCCTGTGAATTTTGAATATGAATCAAATAAGCATATACACAATGCAAACAGTGAAGATTTGAGGCCCCAGCAACTGTTCTGCAGGCAAGCACTCAAAATGGTTGATTTCCTGTATCACGGAAGTGTCCAAAGGGTTCAATAGGAAATCTGAGGCTATAGTGCCTTGGAACTTGTAAGGCCATAAAATTGAGCCTATAAACAAGCTGAACGGATGAGAATTGAGGCCGGAACAGCTGGCCTACTGAAAAAAAACCAAAACAATGTTTAGGATTGATTTCTCCTACCAAAAATCCATTGTCGCCCCCAAATTAAAATTCTGAGGATGCAGGTCCCTCTGTATTTCAAATGTGGATCGATTGAGCCTACTCTGAGGTAAAACGGCCTGGAAATGAGCTCAGAACAGCTGTTCTGGCTCAAACGATCAAAACTGACTCAATAAGGAAAAAAAAAAAATGGGCCGTGCCCAAAGTTCTGCAAATGGCTGTAAACATAGAAGGGAGATGCTTCAACAGGCTACATGAAGGATGTGGATAGCTCCTCAGAGGGTCTGCATGTTTCGGAACACAAATATTGCTGATGGGTTTCGAAGTGGAGAATGGTTCTGGGTATTTAATTTGTTTCTGCTTAATCCTCTGCCATTAGAGAATATCTGTAATGAAGACTGGCACCATACTGGAGCTCTTTTTTAGAGCTTTGTGGTATAATGAGCTCTGCTTGGTTCTGAGCGTGGAAGCATCCAACCCCAAATCCGATCGGAAAGTTCATCGGAAATCCTATCAGAAAGCTCATCGGAAATTTGATCAGAAGTACTAAAAATAGAATCTCCACATCACTGGGCACAACTTTCGACATTTTTGCATTCTGCACGACTTCTGCAACTCCCAAGGCTCTGCAAATGTGATATTTGGATTCCACATGGCTTATTATATGGGATACATCAACTCTGCATCCATTCTGTGCCCATTATTGACGTTGCATTTCTTCACTTATTTTCACATTCCACACACTTAAATCAATGCAGAACCTGTTGGAAAGTTGATATTCAAGTTGTACAACACTGTTTCTACTCACATCAAAGAGTCCACAACTTTTTCGGTATTCCACAGCTCCTCCTGGCTCCATTTCGATTTGGAAAATTCTGCAAACTGGATATTCGAGATCTCGACACTGTTTCTATTGATTCTGACCAGTCTGCAGGTCTCTCCAGTTATTTCTACCTTTTCCACAGGACTTTTAGTTATTTCTTCCTCAACAGGCCATCTCTGCAAACTCTACAGTACCACATGGTACTCATACCCAGTTGCTGTTGTTTTGGGTCTTGGCATTCCTATAAAAGCCACAAGTATTCTACATTGTAAAGGAGGAGATTTGTACTAGTGATGGGAAAGTTCAGTTCAGTTCAGGTTCGGGGTGCTTTTCCCCGAACGATGAACCTGAACTTTGGTTCAGTTCAGCAATTTCTCTGAACTTGAACCTGAACACCAGGTTCAGGTTTGGTTCGGTGTTCGAACCTGAACTGAACCCTGAAAACTCTCTCCAGAGTAATACACCATTTCTGACTTTCAAAATGTCCAACTTACCATCATAAACCTATCAAAATTATTGCCTGCATAAAATCTCATTGAATAGGAGTGTACGAGATTTTTTTCATGTTGGTCGACATTTGTGATGTCCGTGACTGACTGTAACTCACCTCCGTTCAGTGCAGAAATATATATATTCTCTCCCAACTGCAGCCACAAGTATCGGAAGCCTGAACAGTTTATGCCTTGACTATAGCCAGCCCCAAAATTCAATGGAACACACTCAAAAATGGTTAAAAACTGGGTGTTTGGGTAGGCCTGGTGTTCAGGTTCGAACATGTTCGGGAAAAATGTATTCGGCCTGAACCCTGAACCTGAACCTCAGGTTCAGTTCAACGAATCACTGAACCTTGAACCTGAACCTGGCATTTAGTTCAGTTCAGTTCAGGTTTGAACCGAAAGGTCGAACCGGACCTTCCCATCACTAATTTGTACCCCACTTATCCTCTCAATCAGATTTCCTTTCTTCCACTAACTTTTGACTTGAACCATCGACCTCCACAGGCTATTGCCTGCTATTGCACGCACTCTGCACCATGGACTATTATCCATGCACGTTTCACATTGCTCTCACTCGCCCAGGCTATCACCTGGTCCACGTTCTCACACTAGTTCTGTTATGGGTCCTCCGTCGCTGTCATCCCACTTTGCAGACTATTATCTGCACACATTCTTCATTAGCTCTTGTCTCTGCATTTAGTTTCAGTTCTTCTCGCCCACTGTCTCGCACTAGTTACTGCCAGCATCACATTCATCTCAACCAGGAGTTGAGTCTTGGTTCATCTTAGACCACCTTGCACATCCGTGTATACTGTTTCTCCACTTGGAGTAGAGTTTTGTTTTAGCTCATGCTTTTAGCGCCGAAGCAGGCACATCGGTGCTCATAGTTGTTCTCCCTGGTAGCTTTGAGCTCAGGGTCAGTTTACACTTGCTGTCCTTAGTAGCTGTAGGCTCAGGCTGCACAGTTCAAATTACACATACCTACCCTTGGAGCTGTAGAGCTCGGGGCAGTTGTGGGTCTGTTCTCAAAGCCACCCACCTCTTTTTGGATTTTCATTTAAAAGACAGACAAAGATTATAAAAACTCTTGCACACAAGTGTTCTAATTTAAGATTTGATTGCCCTCCCGCAAAACCTTTGAAATTGTACACACTTTCTTGAAGGGCAAGTAAAAATCCCCTACTGTCTCCCAAGCAATACAACCTATGGTAGCATCTCTCTTTCAAGTACCCTTCCCTTGGGACTTATCTTAGGGTGTCAGCATGAGATTTTGAGATTTTTGAGATTTAGTTGAGTTAGGTTGGTGTTGATTGAATTGGTTGAGTTTCTTGGGTTCGCTCAGACTCGCTCTCACATTTTCCAGGCTCACTATTTTAGAGTTTTCGATTTCACAGCTGCAGCAGAGTTCACCATTTCACCACATCAATTTTGCCTAGCACCAGTGTCTGCCAGGAGCAGTGGGTGCCCAATCATGAGCAAGCCAGGGGCAATATCAAGTTGTCTGCACCCATGAGAGGGAGCAGGAGCAGGAGCCGGCACAGGAACTGGAGGAGGAAGTGGAGGAAGTGGATGAGGAAGCCCTCACTGAGGTGTTTGCAAACATCATGCACATCAGCCATGACAATGATGCCACCACTGGCACTTGGTTATTGTACACCTTATATCATTACTTGTAGGTTACTTGTGGTTTTTATATTTCTATTGCCTCTCAATAAATCTAATTAAATGGTAGGGATCTAGACTATTTTATCCCGTGATTTTTGGGCTATTTTTGGGCCTTCTACCGTGGACATCGACAGCGGCAGCGTACACTTTGATGTGGGTGATGGTGGTGTGATGACAGGTGCGGGAACATCCGATGACTGGCGGAGATGACATTGATGAAGACGTCAACGCCTGATTGGGCGAGGACAGCAAGCCCCGTGACCCGGCGGGGTGTTCCGAAGATGTATGATGGCATCATTTTATCAAAAAACGTGGAGAGAGCGTGGTGATTCGCAACTGCAGGAACAACTGCAGGGTCAACCGCAGCATAACCGCAGATCAACTGCAGCACACCTGCCAATCAACTGCGCTTACTGCAGTTGCAAGTGAACTGCAGTGGCTTTTGCCACCTGTGTCATTCCTGATACCCCTCCACCACAACCAGCCCGACGAGATACTCCGACTATAATCGTCGTTGATTCTCCTCCACCACCACTGCCTGCCAGACGAGACGGAAATGACACCGGAACCATAATTGTTCCCGACTCTCCTCTGCCCCCACCTAAAACACCGCCGCATAGTATCAAGAAGGAAGTTTTAGATTTATGCAGCCCAGATGTTGTCGATCTCTGCACACCCCCTCGTCTTGCCACGAAGCAGGAGATCAACGAGCTCCTCAGTCCATTCCACCCTAGCGTCAAACGTAAACATGTTCCTCCGAGTTCAGGGAAGGTTGAACATGTCTCTATTGACCTGGTATCTCCACCACACAGGAAACCAAAAACGGAGTCTGCTGCTCCTGGTCTTGTCTATGCTGCGCCCAAACAAGCGTGACAGATTCTGGTTGCATTCGGCCCGATTAGGAAGGGTAATGTTTATGATACCGTTGAACAGGGCATCACAGCTGTCTTTCAGGCGCAGGAATCTCTGGGGCACAAGTGGATCCTCGGCCAGTCTCATAAAGATGATAACGGGGTGCTCAGGAAGCGAACTCTACGCTGCAACCGATACCGCGATCCGAAAGAAACCCATCGCATCGACATTGATCCCTCAGACCATCGGCATGGGAAATCTGGGAGAACGGACTGTCATGCCCACGTTAATCTCTGTCGAATGCCCGGGCCACGTCAGCACTGGCACATTACCACTATCGATGCAGAGCATAACCATGATCACCATGTTCCAGAGGGTGGCAATGTGCAGCGACTGCCAGCGGCAGCGCATCGGGAAGTTGTCGGACGGTTTTCAGACTCCTTTTCACGAAAGCAGATGCAGGAGGTCCTCAAGTCTCAGTTCCCTGATAATAGACTGGAGCCTCGGCAAATCTCCAACATGCGGAATCGCGCTCGGAAGGAAGCACGCCAAGAAGTTGACGCCCTTGGTGGGGATATTGCAGCTATTCTCGCCTCCCTTCAGGAGCGGAACCGGACAGAGCCAGGTTGGGATTATTCTGTGCAGATGGACTCCGAGAACGTCGTCATCACTATTTGGTGGCAGTCCCCTGCTCA
This sequence comes from Mycena sp. CBHHK59/15, assembly GCA_029204085.1. Classification (NCBI taxonomy): domain Eukaryota; kingdom Fungi; phylum Basidiomycota; class Agaricomycetes; order Agaricales; family Mycenaceae; genus Mycena; species Mycena sp. CBHHK59/15. Next base: position 5,274 of record JARGXW010000959.1, read on the forward strand.
AGCGCAACTTACAGGCCGTTACACAGATATCCTCATTAACGATAACTCCTACAATCGCAACGACAAGCAGTATCCATTATCGATAGGGATCATCATCGACTCGCATGGACGCTCTCGCAATGGCTGGTATGCTTTCCAGAAAAAAGAAGATACAGAGACACATGCATGGATATTTCGTTGTCACCTTAAAGCTTCAGGTGATGTGCACCCTGAAGTTCTCATCTCCGACCGGTCTCCAGCTCTGATCGCAGCCGCCTCTCTTGTCCTGGTCTTTACTTTCCATCTATACTGTCTGTCTCATCTCCTTGAGAACGTCGACAAGAACCTGTCGCGAAGCCTAGCTGGTGACTGGCAGAACTTCCTGCAGGATTTCTGGGCATGTTATCGGGCAGTTTCACCTGAGGACTTCGAGACGAAGTGGCGGGCCCTGGTCGGAAGATATCCAACTGCGAGGATCTACCTGCATGATCTTTACCAAGTTCGTGATCGTTGGGCATGGGCATGGATCAGCGTCGTGTTTACGGCAGGAATTCGAACAAATGGCCGTGTCGAGGTGGAGAATCGCATCACAAAAGCCATCAGTGGACCAAAGAAGACACTTTTCCAGGTTTTTAATGCACTGAATGATCGAACACTAGAGCAGCAGAGGGATGAGAACATTCGCGTCCGAGAAGTAATAATTTATCTTCCAGCTTAAATTTCTTTTTGCTGATGGGTTTTTCAGTCCTCCAGGAAGCGACATCCTGGCCAACTCGAGTTATTGTTCAAGAGCATTCTGGACCTGTTGCGGCAGTATGTAGGGCCATTTGCTCTGCAGACCTGTTTCAAACAGATGCAACTCTCAATGTTCTACGACGCTACCGCTCTTCAGCTGCCTGAGGGAGTACATGGCTGGGTGAGCTTTTATCCTTGCCTCTCCTTCGCTCTTTGGCACTAATAGCTGTGTCAGTCGGAGTATGCGATAGCCCTCAATGATTCTGAGCCTGGATATGAATGGCAAGACAATGAAGAGCAGGCAAGTCGCGCATGATGATTGCACTTCAGTCATCTGATGTTCCTGCAACTCCTTCAGCGATCAAGGAATGACTTCGTTAATGATAATGCTTATATTGAGACAAGGTTCCTGCTGCACCTTGTCCGAGAGCAGGGGCTGGTTCCTTCTCATCTCCTCAAAATCACGCACACAGAGACCGGGGCAACTCATGTTATTGCTCTACTTCCTGACGGCCGGTACCTCTGTGACTGCTGTATGGGCACAAATTTAGGTCTCATTTGTCGCCACTATTTTGTGGCATGGGTTAAAGTACCTGGGCTCCCTTTTCATATTTCATTGATCAGAGCCAGGTGCACCCAATTTTTCATTTCCATTGACCAGTCTCAATCTAATATTGGATATTAGATGGTATCAAAACCCTGCTCTGGATGTTCGCCAAACCCAGACAGTTACTTTGAAGAAACAGACCAGCCACAGCATCCGTTTTTCTGCTCTGTCTCTCCCTGGGCCACTTATCGCAAACCCAGTTTCCTCGAGGGCCATTCTCGCTAGAAATGCAACTCCACCACCTCCAACTCGAACAATCCCACAACGCGCAGTCTACACTGCAATCCAGGCCGATTTGCGGTCGCTGATCAGTGGAGTTCAGACACAGGAGCAGCTCGATGAGCTCCGCACAAGACTGGAACAAGTACAGTAAGCACTGATGATTTCTTAGATAGACTGTTCCATTAATTTTTCGACACAGACAGGCACCCGAAGATGAAGGCAGAAGTGAGAAAATCCGCGATCCACCAATTATTAATCGCAAAGGTAGGCCCTTGAGTCAAAGGCTAACTGGGGCAACAGAAGGTAGACCTCAAGGCGGGGGGGCTAGGATTCAAGCACCTGATCAGTCCCAAGGAGCTGCGGCTCCAAGGCGTCAAAATCGTTGTTCCAGATGTCATAACATAGGGCACAATCGAAAGAGCTGTCCTTGGGAGAGAGGAGGTTAAATAGTCTATCTTACTATGATATTTTCCTTGAATCTGAATCCAATGCGGTCTCAGACACATCGGGGCTGTTAACTGAGCTAAGGATGAGTGATAGGATGTGGAGAATCAAGATTTTGGTTTATTAGAATTTTGTGTCAGGCTCGGTAGCCTTACACTTTGCAAAGATGTCCGCTTTGAGGCTCTTGGAGGCTGTAAGGTTTGCCAAGTTCAGCCTGAAAAATCTTTGGGCTGTTAAATGAACAAAAACTAAAATGCGGGATCTATTCATGGGTCGACAACAAAGCTTTTGGCTTACTAGGATAGTGTGCCATGTGTGGCAGGCTCGCGTTTTACAACGACCTTTGCTGTGCCTTGTATGTCTGGAAGCCTGATGAAGTTCAGCCCAGAGCTTTTTTGGGCTGTTAAATGAACAAAAGCTAAAATGAGGGATCTATTCATGGGTTGAAAACAAAGCTTTTGGCTTACTAGGATAGTGTGCCATGTGTGGCAGGCTCGCGTTTTACAACGACCTTTGATGTGCCTTGTATGTATGTAAGCCCACGCACCCCTCTAGTTCATGGCCATAATGCAGTGTTTCCTGCCTTCAGAGCACACCTAGTCATCAGAGTAACAAGGTGAATGCAGCGGTGGGAGCATCAAATTTGTCTATGCGCGTGTCGAAGACAACGAGTTCTTCCGAGTCCCAATTAGGAACTCAACGCCACTGTCCTAATTAGGAAAGTGAGATTTGATTTAACCACAGTTAATGCTATTATGACACCCTCAGTTTTTCCGAGTGTGTTTCTTACTTCAGTATCATTCAATCTTTTGTTTCCTAGGCGTATGCAAAAATACAGCGAGCTTTGAGCTCACATGACGGGTTTTTTTACAATTATGCGTGGTAGTGGTGACTATTCCGTACCACGGCTTCTATGACACCCTCAGTTTTTTTGAGTGTGTTTATTACTTAAGTACCATTCATTCTTTTGTTTCCTAGGTGTATGCGAAAATACAGCGGGCTTTGAGCTCACATGACGGGTTTTTTTACCATTATGAGTGGTAGTGGCGACTATTCCGTACCACGGCTTCTATGATACCCTCAGTTTTTTGAGTGTGTTTATTACTTCAGTACCATTCAGTCTTTTGTTTCCTAGGCGCATGCAAAAATACAGCGGGCTTTGAGCTCACATGACGGGTTTTTTTACAATTATGTGTGGTACTGGCGATTATTCTGTACCACAGCTTCTACGATACCCATAGTTTTTTCGAGTGAGTTTCTCGCTTTCGTGCCATTAAATCTTTTAATTCCTTGGCCCATGTGAATATACAGTGTGATTTGGGCTCACACTACGATTTTCTATTATCAACATCAATATGATGCCAACACTTTCATTGATGTCTGGAGCGAGACTTGTTTGCAAGTACAAGCTACTACATATCAATCATACGAAATCCCTTAACAGCTATCACCTCCCCATGGCGGTTACTCTGAATACCCAACCCCTTCTCGCCCCCATCCACAAGCTCGACCATCCACTCCAATGCCAACGTGAGACAAATACCGTCATTGTTGCGGTCAGGGCGCTTATTATTGACCCAGACTTGTTTCACCCTGGAGCCAATTTCTTTGAGCATCTCGACCATGCGACTTTTGAGTACATTTTCAGCCTTGTGCTCCCTTGCCTCAACATCTGTGATGTTTGGCTCGCAGATGAGAAGGATTTTCCCTGGACCTTTCTTGCCAGGGGTGTGGGGGGGATGCATAAGAACCATGACATTACAATGCCATGGATGATTATTAGCCCAGTCCTCGACGGACATACCCACCGGATTATCCTCCGGCCATACAGCCAGCCCAATGGTGAATGCACCGTGTGGCTTACAGTGGATCAGGCCCCCAACGGTGCCGAAGGGTTGGAATGGGATGCCGCTGTATTGGGGGTGTTTTTTCTGGCGTTCATTGACGAACATCATGACCTTTGAGCAAACCTGACATAAAAAGGTATCAGTACAGGGGGAAAAAAAAGAAGCAAAGAAAAAGCGAAAGGCTTGTACACTGAAGAAGTCACCCTTGGCCTTTGAAAGCAACTGAAGTTCCTCAAGCAAAGGTCCACACTTGCCAGAGTCATCGCCGATGGGGGGAATCATGCGCAGGACCCGACGTGCAGTGGGAGCCTCCGTGGCAGGGGCGAGGGGGGCCATAGGCCTCGGACCAGTGACAGGGACAGCACCAGGAACAGGAGCAGAGGTTTTAAAAAATGCGAGATCGGATTTAGTCAGCCTCTTGTCTGCGACTATTTTCTGGTACACGGCCTCAAGGCGAGGAATGTCGAGCTTCGCTGGGTTTCGCTTGTCAATCCAGTTACGGATCTTAACCCGGTCAGCCTTGGGCAATTTTTCCTCTGCAGCTCGCTCAATAAGCGGTATGAGGTGATTCCCGGTTTGAGGCGGTGACTATGTCTCGTAAGTGTGAGAATAGAATCGGCCTTGAATGAATAGATACCTTTGCCTTCGGCATGATGACACGTAGCAAAGAGAGGAAAAACACGCAGTTAGCCGAGACTGCCCATCAAACTTCCGTCATCCAACAATCAATCATTACAGCTGTTTCCGAAAAGCTTGACACTCGCGAAATTTTTTTGCTCTCAACCAACTTTTGATGGAGGGCGAAGGATTACTGCTTTGGGCTAGCCGAGCGTAGCCGAGCTACGCCAAGCCGAGACCACAAATGCGAACTTGCAGTCAACTATACAATCCAGATGTTTTCTTGCCCAGGCTTCATACACCAAACATCTTCTGTAAGTGTTCTGACCACTTTTCAGGCAAGCAGAATATTTTGAGGACAAGTTTTGAGGTAGGCTGCGAATGGCAGCGAGAGCATTGCCGACGGCAAGCGCAGCACATGACTGATCGGAATCCCAAACCAGGTAATCCTTAGCACTCGATCAAAAGTTGGGCGAGCAAAAAAAAATTGTGAGTGTCAAGCTTTTCGGAAACAGCTGTAACGGGTGCCAAATAGAATTATCCTTTTTATTACTTATTATTCAAACCTTGTTGCTTGAAGCAAGCAGCGAAGCTTTGTCCCATGCGGACAGCTACAGCCAGTTTGGGAAGATTGGGGAGATCGGGAATCTTATCGTAGTTTACATAATCATAGGGTTGCCACATAGCAGCACCCCCCGTGCTTTTGGCACGGGGGGGTGCCAAATAGAATTATCCACCCTTTACTCTTGTTTGCCAACTGCCCCTTCCATTGTACCCAGGACCCTCCCGTATTATTCAATCCCAAATAATAGATAATGTCCCTGTTTTCTATTATACTTCCTTTGTCTTCCCTTTGTCCTGACGCAAACTCGGCGCTTTTCCAGAGCGCAAAATTGCCCCGCTCATCACCGGGCGTTCGGAATATCTTGGCGCATGCTTGGGTCAGGCTGGCCATCGTCACCCCGACAAAGCCAATAATGCATCTGCTGCTGCGGACGCTGGCCGAAGACATCAAGAAGAACGAGAATGTCCAAGAAATCGTCGATGGTGTCGGCAGCTACGACGAACTAGCATCGCTAGTCGTCAAACAAATCTCCCTTTGTGTAGCATATCCCGAGGAGCAAATGAGGGTCCTTCTGGTCGCAGATATTCTGCAGTTCTTGACCTCGACATGCGAGTATGACGAGTTTACTGATGCTCTTCTGCTCGTGGACATGATGTCGGCCCTCGTAGCGGCGCTTGACGCTCTTTTCGGCACCGCAGTGGACAATACCTGGCCAGCCATTCGGCGAGGACTGGGAACCTTAATCACGTACCTTGCAACGGCACCGATGTACCCATGGATTGCGGGGGCGGTGAAGGCCGGCCTGCTACGGTTCATCGTCTCTTGCGCCATCAAGAGTGCCACACAAGCTGACGTATCTGAACAGCTGAGGTGGCTCTTACGAACCCTGCTCTCTCAATCGCTTGTGTCTTGTACAGTTATAGTTCCCATGCGCAGCACATTTGCAAATGACCGGGACGCACCACCGATACATGAATTCGCGAAACTGCCCTTGTTCCAAGATTGGGCCACAATGGCAACGTTGGTCGAGGCGCGCATCAGGGTGCTGAATTCCTGGGAGTCTGTAGGTTGTCCCTAGTCTGTGGCATGCAATAATCTGAAGGTGCGTCAACAGTATTAATTCTCGGTGTTGGCTAACTCCCCTAAAAGTGCCGCAAGATTCAGGCAAGACGTAATTCCAGGCGGTGCGCAAAATGCGCAAGCGCACACTACTGCTCCTCCGGATGTCAACGCGTTGATTGGCGCGCGCATCACAGGGATGTATGTCCATCTGACCAATAATGTCAGCCCTTAGTCGTTTTCCTGGTTAAACTCACGTCAACATTGTTCAACCCTAGTCACGCTCGACAAGTATTTCCCCCGCCGCGAGCGCGCCTTCATACGGGCACTCCTCGACGCCGATTACAAGCGGTTAAAACCCCAGATATCACGCGACGTCATCCTCTTCATGCATGCATATCCCAATACCCCGGACGCCTATTTTGTACACTTCGACTATACGCATTTCGGCCGTGTCGCGGCCACCGTCCGTCCCCGCTCTGACCTTGTCGACCTGCCCGCATGGTACCGTCGCACCCGGCTCCATGTTGTATTCGCCGCGCGAGGGAAGGGGCCGATGCCCGATTACCTGGTTCCTCTGCTATCGAGCAGCACGGCATTCGACGCGGGTTTGCATCGCATTGCGAGCGAGATTCCAGCTGGGGCCGATATTTGGTTGGTTGAAAACAAGGTGTGGGAGCTGATCCAAGCGACGATGGAGATGGTCGAGATTCATCAAGTTTGAATTCTGCTCCTATGCCACTTACTCGCAACTAGTTTGGTTCCTGAAGAGGCATCTCCGGTCATTATTTTCGCCAGCCGTCCGTTTCTCTTGCTGTTCAATGACCCGGTCATCAACGCGGAGAACAACTAAAAATTTAAACGAACAGCGGAAAAAGGGACGTATTCGAACGAGCGAGTCCCGCGGACTGTCTCAGGCAACTATCATCCCATGCGGGTGCGGATCTGCCCACCACCAGGCCTTGGTGAGATGCCTGCAAACTGAACGAAGGAATCGTTTCCAGCGAAAATTGAAGGTGAGTACGCGCCAAGAATCGCTCATTCACCACAATTTCACTCGCTGGTTTTGTCAGGGATCCGCAGAAATTTTGCTGCTTGGTGCGAGAACGATAAAACAGAACGAACAAGCAATCAATAACGTGAAGCGGCCGTTCAAGCTCAAGGCGGGCACTGGACCTCCGCTACCAGGTTTTGTTCATATCACTGCTAACGGTGTTGTGACCTTGACAGTCAGCAAGAAAAGATACGATGACCTCCACGCACCGGAAATACTTTAAACGACGGAAAAAAACGGCAAAGGGAGACACTCGAGCGAGCATTCACTATAAGCAGGCGTTCAAGGGCCATCACGCCCGCTGAGAGAGAGTCCACTCCTCCCAGAAAGCGGGGAAAAAAGGATGACTAGGTCGCGATGGCCTGGGCTCAATTCGAACGAGCAAGGCCCAAGGATAGATACGCAATCAACATCAGCCACCGCATCGGTTGACTATGTGGACGCTGGAGCATAGGGAGGCGAGAACGGGACTCGCCGAGACCTAGAGATGAGAAGATTGAAGTGCAGATTTGCTGAGCAGAAGACAGCCTCCAGCGATTCTCAATTCTTGGGTTTGATTCGAGGAATGGGAGGCAGTTGCAGCGGTGGGAGCACAAGAAGAGATGAAATTCGAGGGAAAGAACAAGTAAAAAAGAGAGAGAAATAAAATCGCCGCGAACTCCGCTCAAGGCCTGGGCTCGATTCGAACGAGCACATGTCCGCTGATATTGTTGGCATTCGTGGTTGCAGAGCGAGTGCGGACTGCACACCGAGTCAAGTGAGCGTGTTGGAACTGGCTGTATTCTACTATTATTTAAGCTAATTAATAATCCGAGAGGACATACCAGAATCCAAGACCGACGTATTGTGATCGGCGAATCTTCCTGCAATGAATTCGAGAACACGGTCATTTTCTCGTCGAATCACTAAGCTTGAAGCAAGGCAGAAGAAAAAAGAGTAACGGGAGAGATTGGGGACGACCTGTGCTCGAATCGAACGGGCGACTCCAAGTAGTCACTCGGGCAAGCAGTCCAAACCACTCACTACAGTATCAGGCCTTTCTGGATTAAAGAAAACTGCGATCCTAGTGGAAAGATTGTCCTGCGCGCACGTCCCTGAGATTTGACCAAATCGCACAATCAGGGCCACCCAACTGTTTCGCGTGCGTACGGCTTTACGAGCCTGCAAGTCAAAAGAGAGAATTCCATTCCTTCACCGACAGTCTTTAAACTGACGGGACAGACGACGGCGCAGATATAAACCAGGGTGAGGTTGTAGGCACGATGATTCTCGCCGCAAACGAAGCAAGGAGAGAGAAAAGGAAAACGATGGAAAAAAGACTCCGTCTTCAGAATGCACGGGGCAGGCTCGATTCGAACAAGCAAGTCCCCACTGATAGCTTGCGAAAGGCCAGGGGCACTTTGCAGGCGTCTACCTACAGAGTCGACTCCTTCCAAGACAGAGAATGTTCTAGATGCCAAAAACTAGATACCCAGTCCCGGCAATAGAGCGGGAGAAGGCTTTTAGTCAGTCGACACGGAAATGACCGAAGAAGCCACGCAGGAGGTCAAGCAGCCTGGGCGAAGGGAAATCCGTCGCAAAATGAGAGACATGCAAGGCATGCCAAGGAGCAAGACAAGATTGTCCCTGGGTCCCGCGAAAGCTGTAGTTCACGAAAAGGTCGAGACGCGGGCGGCTGGACATGCCAATTTGGATTTGGTCGGCACCGAAGTGTGTTGATCGAGATGGTGTATTTCTGCAGAAGAAATGGGAATAAGAAGAATGGTGTCTACCTCCGCAGCAGACCCATCGACGGTGTTGACCACAAAGAGATGCTGAATGGTGTTCGGAGAATGCCAACCGTGCGGGTAATCGTGTGGACGGGGCAAGGTGAGAAGTCATTGGAGTCCCAAATATGATTGGATGGACAAGGGAGTTGGTTGAGGTCGACACTCTTTTTCCCAGGAGGAAATGAGCGAATAAAATATCTGAATCATGAACGCGTTCGGGTCAGAAATTGGCAAGAGAAACGGTGTTCAACATCTCCAAGAATCATCATCAAACACAATACGGTAACGCGAAGCTGCCAAAAGCCATAAATGCGAGATTCAAGACCGATGAAACATGCTCACAATTGACACGCCCTGCCCGTCTGGCCACGATGAAGTTCTCCGCAAGCGTCCAATAATCTTGCCCGCCATCTATGCCGCGCAACCAAGCTTCTCGTCGGTTCCCCTGCTGATCAATGCACACGAAACGGCTGTCGTGAATGAGTGGCTGGACGCGGTTCTGTATCATTTCCAAGGGCCTGGGACATAGGCACACGATGTAGTGAACCTGTGTGGATGCGCAAAACGCGAGGCACATCTTAATAAGACCGATCCCATCGAATGAGATGTGTGTGAGATGCGGGAGCATGGCAAGGAATGCTTCCGGGTTACGGCAACTTGAAGCTCCATCGGAATTGAGCAGCGCGAGGTGCGTGAGATTATGCAGAACGGTGGCCCTGTCGCTCTCAGAGAGGTCCTGGAGCTCCGTGAAGAGAATGGCGAGCCGTCGAAGACGATAGAACGTGGCGACGGCAGACAATGGGCAGGAGGGGACTGCGAGGAATGCAGTCGTGACGCGATTGCAGGCCATAAGAATGATTTCCACTTCAGTGGGAGACCAATTGACGTCGTCGTCCATAAACAGATGGCTGACGATGTTCACAAGGTATCCAGGAGGCTGTTTTTCATTTATGCGGCGTAGGATTTCGGACGTGATGGTTGGGAAGCCGCAAATATGGTGTGCTTGTGAATCGCAGAGAATGACAACCCGGAGAAACGGTTCTATCCTGTGAACTACCGGTTAAATTGCGAGGATAAATTGAGTGTATGACTTATTGTACCAGTTTCTGACCCGCCAAGCGACCAACATGAGATTCGGTATTGTTGTCCGCCACGAAAAAGCGGCCATTTCAAAGACGACGCGCTCCAGTTCCGGTGGAAGCCGCGGAGAGGAATACGGAGGTTCCATGGTTTACAATTCGCGCCAAAAATTATGGCGCTGGCTAGGAACTGCAAGTCAGAGATGCAGGTAGAGGAAGGGTGGCCCAATCGCCACGTTGCTGGCACGTGGCATTATCCCACGATATCCGTACTCCAGCGTGGAGCACCAGACCTCGGCTGTTGTGGTAAGGGACTGTTTAAGATCCAGAAATACACTTTCGAACAGATTTGGTACGGCTCCCGTTGCTGACTTTGGGTCAGAACAAAACTCATTCCGGCATCTTGAAAATCAATTACGGCAGATGCCGACCCCGCTTCGGATGTGCGCCGGAATAGTGCCGAATTTTTCGTGAGTTCCGGCATCCTGCGGTTGGTTGATGGCCATACATTCCATTTGTTCGTCAGACTTGCAGGTCACGCAATCTCGCGTTTTACCGGATACCTGAACCCTGTCCTGAACCGGGGTGCGTGACAGGTGACTGACGAATTGAACGAAAAAATACAGTATAACACCTACTGCAAAGGCTGCGTGAAGAACCACCTCGATAGCATTGGAGCGACAACGGCTAGCCTGATGGACAGCCCGCAAACGTTTAAAGACGGTGCACTGACATTTATTTGCACTTCACTTACAAACTTCTGAGTTGTTATCTGTAGCACTGGAGGATGTACAAGACCCGGCCGGCACACACATAGAGGAGCACGGCACATTTAGTTCAGAGGCGGCACATTCAGATCAATGTGCCGCCTTTGAACCAGAGACAGCACTTTCTTTTTCGGGATGTTTTGCTCTTGGCAGGCACAGCCTGCGACATGTCCATTCCTCTTGCTCTTACCACCACCACCCCCCACCCACACCGCCCCGCCGACGCGTCGACGCTGCCCTTCTTGGCGAAGGATCATTGACTGGTGGTTGAATATTTGTCTCCTCTTGTACAGGCAGGGGATTCTCCGGTATGTCCGGCCTCAAGAGTTCGTTGTGGAAGGGTAGGATGGACCGCTGGTCGCATCCCCTACTTTTCATATCTCCATACGTACCTTACGATACATCGGTCCTCGGACCGCGTATTTGTTTTGTACGTACACATGGCCATATACATCCTCCTTACACCCGAACCACCACCATCGCCGTGGCCAGTGAAGAGAGCGCTCCACCGCGAGCACGCCACCAGTGAACCCGATACACCCGAGCCCCACATTCCTCCCCTCGCCGAGCCTTCTTGAGCTTCACTTGCACCCCACACCCACACGGCACTTTCCCCCATTCTCACCCGATTTCTATTCTACGCTTATACAACATTTCGGGACCCGTTCATCCACATTCGGCTTCACCCGTACACCCCATTCTCCGGACGACCGACATAATATTCTGTCTACCAGCCCCAAACTCGCTACTGTGACATCGTGTCAATCACTAAGAAGCTTGGGATAGTGTCGATAAATGGGCAGGGCCCAGTATGGGATGGTAGAGGGCCATTGCAGTCTGCCCGACATGTGGTGTCCCGGAGAGCCTTGAACACATTGCGATGGAATGTGATGCCTCAGGGGCAAAATTAATTTGGCGACTGACCGAGGACCTCTGGGCCATGAAATATTCTAACTGGCCCCCCCTCAGCTGGGGACTTATCTTGGGTTGCAACCTAGTTAAATTTAAACACCCAAATGGGAAATTGATCCCTGCTATGGGACGATTATTTGCCATTCTGGCATCCACGGCCTGGCACACAATCTGGAACATCCGGAATGATAAGGTTCTAAAGAACCCACACCGTAACATTACAGATGTTGAGATTCACAACCGATGGCTGAAATCTGTCAATTCCGCACTAGGACGAGATTGAATCCTCACCAATAAAATGAAATTTGGTAATCTTGCGCTGAATAAAGATCTTGTCCTAAGAACATGGAGTGGTCTACTAATGAACAAAGCTGCTCTGCTGGAGGATTGGACTTACACAGTGGGGGTTTTAGTGGGTATACAGCCATTGACATTGAATGATCCAAGAAATGGGATAGGATAAATTTATTACGGCTGGAGTCCCACACTATGGTACTTGTGCGTAATAGCATTTCCTCCCTGGACAACTTCCCCGGCATTAACTAGATTTATCTGGTAGACCCAGCGGATGACCTTTGGAATGCTTCTGCAGACTGAATTTCATTATCCCAAACGCTCCAAAAATAAAAATAAAAATAAAAGGATGGTAGAGGGCCGAGGCGAGTGAGTGGACGGATACAGCAAGATGATGGTAAGTGGATTATTCTGATTTAGCAATATTCATGATGACTCCCGGAGTGCGAGCACATTCCAGGCATAGGTAAGGATCTGCTGTTGTGCCCGGATAGCGGATTCTATATCTCACCCACCGCCCTTGGGAATCGGCGCGAGAAGCTGGGAATTTGCACCCCCATTTCCATAGCTTGCGTGGATCGTGGCATTCATATTCGCATCTGACTCGTGGCATTTGCGTCCACTACGCAATTAAGCGTGTGCATTGATCCAGCGGAGGACTTGTCCTCCTCCAAGTACAACCGGCGCACTGTGCTTCCCACACGATGCATGGCACAGGCAGAGGTGCAGGCGCCGGTGCAGCGTTGTTGGGAGGGGATGACTTGTATTTTTATTCTACCATTAGCAAGTTTGTACCTATGGTTAGACCGGTGACCGTCTGTCTATGAATTCTGTCGATAGGCAGACCGGTTGATCTGAGTTTGAAATCCCATAACGCGCGTGATACCATAAAAGGGATATTTGTAAGCAACATCAATGGGCTCACGTAACAGTGGTAAACCACACGTCTTTTGCCTTCGACCGTCGTCTGTGACGCGCCAACAGCCTATATGAACCCTTTTTCTTCCCTATGGACCATTCTGGGGTCTCCTTGGACGTAGATCTCCAAGAATCGATGCAGGACATCCGCTAATTACCCTTGCCCGACCTTGAATCTCTTGCTGCTGAGTTTCTACCCACCGACACGCTACCAAGCGGGTATCTCAGCTCCCTTGATGACACTCACAAAGCCATTGCTCTCAGAGCATGCCTTCTCACTCAACCTTCTAGTAAATGTCGCCTATATTTATCTTGGGCTCAGTTCTGTGAGCAGACTGGTGGCTGTACACTTTTGACTGTACAAATCGGAAAAAAATCTGAGTTGGGGGTTTTTTTTTCTACACTCAAAAGTGTACAGCCACCAGTCTGCCCACAGAACTGAGCCCAAGATATATAGGCCTTCATCGGGTGTTTTTAAGCGGACCACGCCTCTTCACTTGCAAACAAACAAGATCCACCCTAATTACCGACACCTGACTCTGCCACATGACGAAGCAGGCAGTCAGTTGGCCCATCTGTCGACATCCGAGTCAATAGACGGTTTTTGCCTTGTCTGTAGACCCTTGTATTTTGCCAAGGACAATCACCAAATTCCGGAGCAATTCCAATTCTAAGCCTCGAGGTCATCGCTTTCACTGCAAGTCACAGCAAGCGCGAATCAAGCCATTTCAGTTCCCACCACCCACAGAACCAAGAATTACTGTTTTTTCTGACCCAGAAACACCATCAAGCTGAGTCTATCACTCTGGAATCCCCTTGCTACAAGCCATCTTAATTTTCAGGATATTCTCTGCAAATTCCCAACACACCAATTGAAGCCCTTGTGGGCCAGTGGCGAAGCTTAAAATAAATCGCAAATCAAGTGCTCACATTTCTGACATGGCCAATTCCCATCGCCATCACCGTGGCTCACCAACAGCCAAACCAGAACCAACCCAAACCTGAACCAAAGACACCAAGACACCGAGGCAGATGACGTCCCTAAGCCGAGACACCGAGAAACCCAAACCACTAACCCGGACCTTAACCGGCATAGCAGTCACTCATGGTGGATTTCGTGTCCTGGGATGGCAAGGGCGAGCTGCGCAAGAAGGCACAGTCTCCTAATAATATCAGCCCGAAGATGCAACAAGGAATGATCCGGAAGAACTCAAATCGATGGAAAGCAAAAAGGCAATGATCTAAACCATAGGAGAGGCTTTTCCGATCATTTGCGACAGCCTGAAGTTAAAAGGCAAACAGGCCTGTAGAAGCTTTCACCATGTTAAATAAAACGAAACCATGAATCTCGCCGCACTCAAAAACAAGATATAGCCAAGATCTGAAGAGGCAGAAAGCTTCGCCTTGATTTTTAATCCTTGCTGATACATACAGCTCCACTCAATGGGCAGCTGCCCACAAGTTGAGTGAGAGCACACCAAGAAGAGGGTGTTTACAAAATAATAACGCGCAACTCGGGAACGAGTCGACAGATTGTCAGGCGCAGTGGCTCAATATGACGGACACACATGCTCCTTGTTGGGAAAAAATAGCCTAGGCATGTCGCAAAATTAACGAGTCGGGGGGGCAGCCCACAAGTTGAGTAAGAGCACACCAAAAAAAAGGGTGTTTACAAAATAATAATGCCCAACTCGGGAACGAGTCGACAGATTGTCAGGCGCAGTGGCTCAATATGATGGACATATGTGTCCCTCGTTGGGAAAAATAGTCTAGGCATGTTGCAAAATTAACGAGTCGGGGGGGGGCGGCCCACAAGTTGAGTAAGAGCACACCAAAAAACAGGGTGTTTACAAGATAATAACACCCAACTCGGGAACCAGTCGACGGATTGTCAAGTGCAGTGGCTCAATATGATGGACATATGTGTCCCTCGTTGGGAAAAAATAGTCTAGGCATGTTGCAAAATTAACGAGTTGGGGGGGGGCGGCCCACAACTTGCAAAGCAGGTGAATTGGAGAAAGGTGGTAAATTACTACATAAATGATAACTCAGAAAATACTCTGCATACCGCCGTAACGTAGTGCTTGCCCTACTGTTCAAATGCACCCCTTGCCATCCAAAAAGAAGGATGGACGTCGCCCAAGTAACGGGTCCATAATGGGAACCACAATACTGCGAAAGTTGTATTGGAGGAAGGTGGTGGATTACAAAATAAATGATAAATCGGAAAATACTGCGCATATAACCGCAAATTGGTGCTTACGCTGATGTCCTAATGCACCCCTCATTGTCGAAAAAAAAAATGATGCACCTCGCCCAAGTAACAAGTCTGGAATACAGACTGCAATATCATAATTCGAAACAGCCCATAACTCTGTAACCAGGCATCGGATTGACATGAGAGTTGGACCGTTTGAAAGCTATAAAATTCCCCAACCCGTCGCCTCTACACGGCCGAACATCGCCCAGCCGTCAGCACAAGTTTGACTCCAGTTCCAACACTTGTGTCTCAGCAACTTATGCCCGCTTTGATCCTTCACACCATGCTGATTCCACGGAAACCGTTACGGCATTCCCGAAGCCGGGTGGCACACGTTACACAATAACCTACAAAACCTCAAATGGCTGCCTAAGCCCTTCATCGGGTGTTTTTAAGCGGACCATGCCTCTTCGCTTGCAACAAACAAATTACAACACATAGGGCTTCAAGCATTGAGGGAGAATAACAGTCACTCGTGCTGAATTTTGAATCATAGGATCGCAAGTCCAAGCTGCACAAGAAGGAATAGTCGGTTAAGCATATAAGCTGGACCCTGTGATGAGGGATGATCCACAGGAAGGCAAATCGATGGAAACGAAGATGCAAGTGTCTAAACTATCAGATTCCATCAGCTACATCAATTAAATGCAAGCATCAAAAGCTTTTCACATCATTTCCGACAGGCTGAAATAAACAACACAGCGCCAGCCAACCGATTTGAACATCTGATTCACTGCTGACCGTTATGGCATTCCCGAAGCCGGGGGCAGACACATGCATTGCTGTCTTCACTCCATCGTGGGCAAGCCACATTCGCAAAATACAAGCCTTGGAAGCATTTCGAATTACTTTCAAGTACCCGAAATAAAAGATCCAGGTCCAGCGACCTGATTTGAATGTTTGGCTGTCTGGAAGGTTACTTCATTGCTCCTTGAAGGTAAACTGACCAGCGAGGCCCTGCGAAGGCGATTAGGCAGTCCCACGATGATCACGGCATTATCTTACCATCCCAAACGAGTCCGTACAGTTTAAACCCCACGTTACACCAGCCTTTAACGCGTCCGCCTCGCCGACCTTGAACTCCGGCGACATTTCAGAATTAAACCACTTGATTTTTTGCCGATACTCCAGAGGAAGGCGGCTGCGTAGGAATTTCGCGGCCTCGACAGAATCCGTGATGCTATCAAAGAGGTTCAAGAATTTTGGCAGTGGTTTATCGCCGGGCTTCCAGTTCGCGGGGATGAGGAAGGCGAGGTCCATGAAGCTGTTCATGGAGTACTTCATCTCACGGACCACAAGGTGAATATTAGGCCGGTCATTTGACCGATGGATTATTTCGACTTTTTTAATAGAAACCTGAAGAATCGTCATGACATCGGTGAGCATGGCAGGGGGGAGCGTAGCAGAAACGATTACAAAAGGAATGTCCCGCGGGATAAGGTAACGGAGGCGGCCAACCTCCTTATATTCCGGCCAGAACCCTGCCCACTTGCTCACGCAGTGGCCCTCGTCCCATGCAATACTGATCAGGCGATGCGTGAATTCCGGTTTCTTCCACAGTTTCTCAAAGCCCCTGTCCTGTTTCATCAACGTCTCCACATTGGTGACGATTACTCGGTATTTTCCTTCCTCGATATCCTATGTAGCACCCTGATTAGTTTAACCCGATGGGATTGATGCTGCAGCATACACGCACCCGGAAGTTGTCTGCATTAGCAGTATCTGCCGTGATATTGATGCCCTTCACACCCATAGCTGCCAACTGCTCGAGATTTTGTTCCCCGAGAATATTTAATGGGCTAATGACCAACTGGATGCCCACAGGCCATAATAGCAGGGGCAACCAGAAGGTGAGTGTCTTCCCAGATCCCGTAGCCACTATGCACACGACATCACCGTCGTGCTTGAGGATGGCTCTGACAACTCGGATCTGCCATAGGCATGGCTGATATCCAACGTGTTTGATGGCCTTCGCGCATATTTCTGCGAAGGTATACTGTGGAGGGCCAGAGGAAGATGCTGAGACATTTTTAGAGAAGACAGGAGGCATCAGCGGCAAAACGACGCGAAACTGAGACGTGTTTAGGTGAGAGAGCGCGTCACACAAATGCGGACGGTGCCAGTTACTTGCGGGTCCTGGATGTGGCTATGTTGTTTACACATGTTAAGTGCCAGCCGAGCCAAACATGTGCAAGCGCAAAAAACGCAAAAAACGCAATTTGCGCAATGTGCGCAATTTGCGCAATTTGCCAATACTTGCAGTATAAGCACAACTTGCTTTCATTTCCATTGCTTTGCATTTGTTGTAACCTGGCACGCGGGCGTTGATGCTATGCTGTGATGCCAGTTGAGCCAAACATGTGCAAGTGCAAAAAAAACGCAAAAAACACAATTTGCGCAATTTGCAAAATTTTGGAACCCCATGTTCATACACATTGATTTTTCTTGACTGGTTCAGCATACAAACATTATGTACAATGTACCGTTAGAAGGAATATTAGGATTAATATGGAAGGCTGACATGACAAATGACTGAAACGAGGGTCAATTACCAAATTGGGAACTCACCACCAATGTCCCAATATGGTAGGACATTATCCATGGTCCTTGTACACATACTTTATGGACAGTATTAAATGCTTGCATTGTAGGCCGTATGTATAAATGTACATTCCCTTGACGAATAAGGCTGCCAAAAAGCTCTTGTGGTGCGAGATGCAAATGATTGGGAAACTATCGAAAAATGGAAATGCATTGTTTGGGCTGAAGATTGTAGATGATGGCGGAGTTTTAGTGCTCGCATTGTGTTACACATCTGTTGATGTACATTCAACGGATAAATAAGGGTGCCAAGAAGAACTAATGGTGTGAGATGCAAATTATGTGGGAAAGTCTCCAAAAATGGAAATGCATCGTGTGGGATGAACATCTTGTACGATGGTGTATCTTGATGCCTCGCATTGTATACCAAATGTATAGGTGTATATCTCCCAGAGGAATAAGGCTGCCACCAAGAACTCATGGAGCGAGATGTGAATGATGGAGGAAACAATCCAAAAATGCAAATTCATCGTTTGCGGTGAAGATCTTGTAGTATGGTGGAGCTTGACGGCTCGCATTTTATGCCACATGCATAAATGTGTATTTTCGGCAGGAATAATGCTGAATATGGAGAGAACGGAGACATTCAAGCCCCTTGGATGTTCGCTGGCATATTTGTATCATCTGTCCGGGTTGTTTGCGCCAAACATCTAACAATAGTTGCCTGCCCCAGTGGGCAGGGCTGCAATATATAGCCTTATTCCATGTAAACAATTACAGCATCCCCGAACCCGGGGCACACGCCGCACGTATCGGAGTCTTCACAAAGCCTTGGAATGAATTAATTAATTGTCTTAAATGTCCAGCAACCCAGTCCGCTTCAGAGTCATCGCCTTGCTACAGGCCATCTAAATTTTAAGGATATCCCCGACACACACCGATGCAGGCCAGCGAAGCTCAAAATGCACAAATGTCCATAACATGCTGAGAATCGAGTTTGAGTATTGTCCTCTTGGTATGATACCGTGCTTCAGTATCCCTTGGATTTGGCACAAGAATCAAGTCCTCAATGGGTCACTGGGTTGCCTGGGGCTTGCCGGACATGGCGGATTCGACCTTCGCCTCAGATGACTCTGGAACGTGACCATGGACATGAGATGGGAAGCAAAGGAAAGACTGGTGCTTGGTGTCATAGGTATCGGAATCGAGTCAGAGATCGCTCAAGCATTTCTTGGAGTTCAGGAAATCAGAAAGCTCGTCTTGTGGAAGTGGCGCTGCAACAATTGAAAATAGCAGGGTGATTTGTGTTCACGCCCTGATTGCTTACAATAAAGTTGCACCTTGCTAAGCTTTCAAAATTAAAGTCAGCATGGAGTTCAGTTCGAGAGTACACAATAAGGGAATAAAAGCGATGGAGCAGGGTTGTGAGGATGTATATCAAGCCAGAGCAAGCAATTTCGAAGGCAAATCACCTCGGATCCTTGTGTGCAAACGCAACAGACGTCTCTTGAGCAATAATTGAGCCCTGATAGCTTGGAGGATAATCAGTTGGCTGGATGATTGCAACAGATTCAATGTGGAACACAGGCAACTCTGGGACAAAATCAAGAACGTGAGAGGCGCGCAAAAGACAGGCTGGGGCTCAGCTCGTTTGAAAGGCTCGTTGTAAAGTTCAAAAATGTTGCGCAGATCTTCGTCAAAATTGTCGTTGGTAGAGGCACTGGACTCGAAATTGAAATGGCTCAGATGGCTCAAGTTTGCGGAAGTGAGATGGTTTGTGGGTCAAAACTTTCTCGATAATTAAATCAGTGATGGACTCGGGCTCTAAATCGGGGTGGATGAGAGAGTATAACTCAGCTTGGACTGTTCAAAATCAGAATACAGGTCGCAGATGCTGAACAAATCGTGCTCGTCCGCGGTTACGATGGTCTTGTGGATGGAAACCAAATCAAAATTGCGTGTGCATTTCATGAAAGCAGGGATGAGTTAGGTGGATTTTTACTCAGGGCAAATTGACTCGAGAAATTCAGTGATTGAATCGCACTCGAAGTCGTAATTGAGGGCGGAAATGGGGTGAGAAGCAGGAAAACTTAGCTGGATCAGCTCAACATTTTTGTATAAACCGCAGATGTTGTCGAGATCATATTCGGATCTATCGAAATCAATAGGGGCAGTCAGAGTAGAGGATTCTGGAGGGATTAAGGCAAGGATTAAGGATGGATTATGGAATTTTGGAATGCCCATAATCCTCCATAATCCAAGCATAATCACTGTATAATCCAAATCTACTCTGACCGACCCAGAACTGCAATGAAGGATTATAATCAGAGGTTTAATCCGTGATTATGTTTAAAGCCATAATCCACCCATAATCCTTGCCATAATCACAATCCCTTCAGAATCTCCTCCAGAGGAGCTTCGAGGATTCTGAGGGATTAAGAGTTCGAGGGATTCTCCCACGCTAAATAAATTCAGAAACCTTCCATAATCCCGACCCATAATCCTACCAGAATCCTCTACTCTGACTGCCCCTAATGGCAGATTCAGGTGGAATGGGAGGAGGAGTAGAACTCAATTTTGGCTCAGAATCCATATATAAATCTAATAGTTCGGAGGAGGTATCAGTATTTGGCTCGTTGAAGCAGTAATACACCCGACCTTCCTCGAACTTCGATAACTTGCGACGTAAGAAGTCTATTGCAAGAGAAACGGAGTTGGAACTGTCCGTCAGTGTTCACATAATATAACTCATTGTAATCAGGCTCTATCCAGGCGGAAACGGCCAGGAGTGACACACGGTGTTGTTTGATAGCGGAACTAGAAGGTAGATCGGGCTCTGGAGGTACAGAGGCTCAAATCGATGTATAAATTGGGCGCAATTGGAAAAGGGGGTGGGACGAGCTTGGTAATGGAGGGAATTGATGGTCGACTCAGCTCATTAGACAATCAGGACGAGTGTAGAGCTCGTTCTGGGCTCGCTCCATAGGTAGTCGTCGTGAAGGAACTCGCGCAAAATGGCTACAGAATTAATCAGCAGTATCGGATTGGAAGGGGTACATTGATGCTCGGGGACTCGCAAGATAAACCGTGGCCACATGCAACTCTGAATGCTGCTCAGTCGCATTCAGAAACGGTTAGATCACCCTGCTTGACATGTCGAGCTGCAATGAAAAGAAAGTCACATAAGCACTGCTCAAGTTCAATTTATTGCGAAAGGAAAACTTAGCGGAATGTGTTCGACAGAATTCCGGTAACTCCTGCAATTGGACATGCGGTTGCTCGTCGAAAAATCCATAAATATTGAGTAGTGTGGACTCAGCAACGCTCCAGGTCTTGTTGGGCGTGTCGACATCGAACTCAGGGATGTACTGAATAATTTCGCAGAGATGGTCGGAAGAATAGCCTGCCATGAAGGGAACAATTGAATCAGTATCTGTAATTACAGTGTTTTCTCCATGTTGAAGGGTTAATTGAAAGAAATCTCGAGCTCCGTTTTGAACAAATAAGGGAGCATGGGAGGTGCACGGAATTAACATGGGTGTGAGGAGACGAGCAAAGGAGGGGGAAGCGATTGTATGCATGCCTAAGATTCAAAAATTAGGGGAGGCAATGTCATGCACTATAATTGAATGAAAACATAATTGGTACCAATTCACTGTAGCCTAGAATTATCTTGTGGAGTCGACGCATATGTAACTGCCTGTGATTTTATAATGGTTTTTATAAGCAAATGTGTCGACAGCAGGGAAGTAGGGACAACCTTTTGAGGCAATGCGTTGTTATGAATATATTGGAGTGGAGTTGAGATGAAGGGGAAATAACAAAGGTCGCCCAATCGCTACACACAGATACACTGTCCCAGAGGCAGTAGAGTGTAGTGCTCCCCACCGTACTGTATACGGTTACGACCGTACGATTACGGCCCGTAAAATGACGACTTTTTGCCTTTACGGTACGGTTACGGTACGGGTCCCGGGATCCGTATGAACCGTATACGGGCGGAAGAACGGCGTCAAATGAGGGTTAGTGAACTCTGAGACACTGAATTCAGCTGTTTCTCACTTATCTGCAGCTGCCTTGACCCTTCAATCATGACCAGACCCCTTCCTCGCAAACTTTCCGACCAACCCGTAAATCAACCGTAATTCTGCACGCTCTCCGGAGGGCTTACGGTTACGGTTTACGGTCACCCGCAACCGTACCGTAAATCGTATTTACGGTTACGGTGGGAGCCCTAGTAGAGTGGAATGGAGGTGCGGAGATGAATGTAACTCGGACGGTAAACACAGCCAAAGTTTTGCTCGCCAATCAGCTTCAATGTCAAACACAAGAGCAAACCACCATGCGCGATGTGCATACTCCACACCAAACTGCTCTTCGGTATCCTAATCTGCATGAATTTGGTCTAAGCCTATTCTTTCTTGCCTGCTGGCTGTGGCTCGGCGTACCAGGGCCGGTCGTGGGATCGGCAATGTTCGCTGGGCTCGGAGCACGGAAAACTGCTCCTGAGCTCTCAAAGATCCCATTCGCCATAATACGACGTGTAGACACGCAGATTCTGCGAGATTCCGAAGGCTCAGGGCGCGGAACATCACCCTTGAGCTTTCTAGGTTCTTCACGCAGAATTTGACGCAACCACCCACACCTTTCATTGCCCCTTCTCCCTCTGGATGATTTCCTCCCACACAATAGTACACAGGCTGGTACGTTTTAAGTTCCTCCAACTAACTCTATCGTACTCGCACCTAACACATCCAGCCAACTCGATTCCCTCCCGGTCCCCCGCAAAGATCCCTCTGCCCGTGAGTGTGCATCGTGTCCGGCCCTGTGCCAATCACCATGCACGTTCGTGCTTGTCCTCTCCCATGCACGGCCGACGCGCTCTGAGTGCCGGTGACTCGGGCTAGTCTCATGCGATGTGCAGCTCTTCTGCACAGAGTCAGTGTGAGCGACCTGCTCGCCAGGAGTATCTCCGAGTGCAGGCAACTCGACTCGAAGTTCAGGTCCCGATCTACTGGCTTCCTCCTGTTGCCGACGCATGACACGTTGAACGCCTGGAAAGAACAGGCGACCAAACCTGTTTTAGTATTGACGGTGCCAGTCGATATTCAACTGTGTATCACAGGTCAACGCACCCGGGGAGTGAACTTCCCGCGCGCCTGGAATGATACCACAAACATCTTTCAGGTATAAGTGCGCATCGCAAAAGCGGCCGTCCTTGTAATTGACCAACGGCGCTTCGCACATGTCCAAGGCACATTTCTATTGCAAGTCAACTTGAATAATCACATGAGATGGTGTCGAACGCACCCGATGTTTGATTGTTTTGCCATCCATAACCGCAAGGCGGATATATCCCGAGGTGTTCCTTCAGGAGGTGCGTCCTGCTGTTGCGGTATAGGTAATTGTGCAACAGCTGGATCGTCAACCGGAAGCAGGTTCTAATTCATGTAAGTCATATGCGCAGCACAAGGGTAGATTCACATACATCATTACTCACTGGACTGGGAATTCCAGCACTGCAGCGTCCTCTCCCAATATTACTCCTCCATTAATGAGGTCCGAGCGGTAACACTTAACGTGCGTGCATTCGACACATCCATGCGACATTGCAGCCTCGATAACGCTGCCGTTGACACCAATAGCTGTCCGCACGGCCTCAGATAGTCGGCGCGTACTCGGTTGGGCAGCACACGAGAAGTCGGGGTCTTTTCCGTGGAAGAAGAGAAGTCGGCGTGAGAAATGCTCCATGAAAAGGCGCTGAGATTGGCGGTAGGTCAGTTTGCGGTTGGATCCCATTGAATCGTTCAACCAATCCGCAAAATTTGGCCGTCCGGAATGAAAGCGATTGAGAGTGTTCTCTTGGTAGACAGCGATTTGCCTATGAACCCAAATTTCTTTCCGCGAGACTCGGATGTAGGTAGGCGTCATCTCCAACCGTTGGCAGCGATGATTGTTCTCGTCCCAGTACGTTATCCGGTCAGGATAGTAATCGGCCTGACATGTAGCACAATGAGCTACCAACAGGTCCGTCTGAACCCAGTGGAATGTGTCGTCCAGTACCCAGATCGTCTGTGCTTTCTGACGGCGACGTAATGTGGGAATAATATCCAAATCTGCCGCAGGGCAAAAGACGCAGGACAAGCGTGGTGTGCAGAGAAATGGGCGAGGAGCTGGGAAGGGAGAAAGTGGGGATTGTGCTGCAAGATTGTCCGGATTGAGACCGAGCATTGTATATAGCGGCCCCAGATCTGCGCAGATGTATTCCGCATATTCTTTCCCGCGATCTATTCCAGTGGCCCATGGAGAGGATTTCGGGTCATCCACTTCAAACGCGGCGACAAGGAGAGCCAATACCATTCAGCCACGCAATTTGCGACCGTTGTCGAGGTTGTCGCCGCTGATTCAAATGCGGCCGCAGGAGTGGATAAAGTGAGATTATGACCCCAAGGAGATATAAGGCTTTCTCCAAGGATAGATCACTGGGAAAAGGACCTGGAGAATGAGTATAAGGTCCCGCACAGTTGCCGCCATCGGTATCGCGGCGGTCGCTCGTCGAGGCGTTATCGGTGAAGAAGAGAGCCGAAAGATATTCACGTGTTTTACATTGATGGTCATGGCGCTGAAAATGCCGCCCTCGAAGGACCGCGTTAAAACACAGGAGTCGTATGAATGGCAGGCTGTTCTATCAAGCAGAAAGTTCCTTTCTCATGTCTTGGATTATATCACAATTTCGTCTTGAACTCATTTAACAGCCCAGCGAAGTTATAAGTTCACATAGACCAAACCAATGGCAGGCAATCGTCGAAAGATACCCAATGGCACGATCATACCTCCATGACCTTCACCAGGTTCGCGAACGTTGGGCTTGGGCTTGGATCAGTGTGATTTTCACTGGGGGAATTCACACAAATGGTCGGGTTGAGGTAGAGAATCGCATAACCAAGGCCCTCAGTGGCCCCAAGAAGACACTCTTCCAGGTATTCAATGCCCTCAATGAGCGGACAGAGGCGCAGCAAAGGGACGAAAATATCCATGATCGAGATGTATGCCTCTTTTGTTCCTCCTCTCATGTCTCATTTCTGACGGAGTACATCAGTCTTCGCGAACCGCACCCTGGGCAACTGTAGTCATTATTCAAGCCGATCTTGGACTTGTTGCTTTAGCATGCTGGACCTCTCGCTCTGCAAACCTGTTTGAAGCAGATGGAACTCTCAATGTACTACGAGGCTACTGCTCTCCAACGTCCTGAGGGAGTGCGTGATTGGGTATGTGTTTGTGCTTACTTCTCCTTATGTGAACCTATCATTCCCTTGAACCTTCTTCCCAGTCGGACTATGCAATCGCACTGGAAAATTCAGAGCCTGGATATCAATGGGAAGAAG
Organism: Mycena sp. CBHHK59/15; assembly: GCA_029204085.1. NCBI lineage: Eukaryota > Fungi > Basidiomycota > Agaricomycetes > Agaricales > Mycenaceae > Mycena > Mycena sp. CBHHK59/15. The sequence goes on from JARGXW010000959.1 coordinate 30,329, forward strand.
GCGAAGACCAAGTGTGTTGTATGATTTTTATTCCTACTGTGTTCTAATATTTCTTTCCTCTTTCAGCGGCCACGGAACGATTTTTCAAATGATACAGCTTACATTGGGACAAGGTTCCTTTTGCGCCTTGTCCGTGATCAGGGGATAGTGCCATCACATCTCCTTAAGATTGTCCACACAGAGACAGGTGCAACACACATAATTGCGCTCCTGCCTGACGGGCGATACCTCTGTGATTGTTGCATGGGTACCAATCTTGGTGTAGTTTGTTGCCATTATTTTGTAGCCTGGGTTAGGATACCTGGTCTTCCTTTCCATATTTCTTTGATCAGACGTCGGTGTGCATGCCATTTCAACTTCGCATTCTAAAGTCTTCCCATCTAACTTGATTTTAGCTGGTATCAGGATCCTGATCTCGATGTCAAGACGACAGAGGTGGTCACCCTGAAGCAACAAACAAGCCACAGTGTCCGCTTTGCCGCTACCTCCCTCCCAGGCCAACTTATCGCAAACCCAGTTTTGTCCAGAGCTATTGCTGCCATAAATGGGACCCCACCTCCACCCACTAGAACGATTGGTCAACGCGAAGTTTACACTGCCCTTCATGCAGACATCGGGGCGCTTATGAGGGGAATTCAGACACAGGAGCAGTTGCAGGCACTTCGTGCCCGATTGGAAGGTGTACAGTGCGTATTCTGTTGCTGGTGCAAAGGGAGTCCCTTAATTATTCTTGATTTCAGATGTGCGCCTGAGGAGGAAGCCCAAAGGGATCGAATCCAGGATCCACCTGTCGTCGGGCGCAAAGGCAGGCCATTAACGCAGAGGTTAACAGGTGTTACGGAAGGGAGACCTCGTGGTGGGGGGCCGAGAACCCAGGTCGCAGATCAGTCTCAAAGTGATGGTGCTCCAAGGCATCGAAACCGATGCTCTCGATGCCATCAAGTCGGCTCTGCATTCAATGCAGTAACAAGTACTGTATCCTCATTTATCAAGTTGGTACACTTCCATTTGATTTATGTCGTGGAATACTATTATTGCGTGCCATATCGTTTTTGATTGTGGTATGACTCAGTTCCATTTCCGAGTCCCAATTAGGAACTCAACACCACTGTCCTAATTAGGAAAGTGATATTTGATTTAATCACAGTTAATGCTATTATGACACCCTCAGTTTTTCCGAGTGTGTTTCTTACTTCAGTATCATTCAATCTTTTGTTTCCTAGGTGTATGCGAAAATACAGTGGGCTTTGAGCTCACATGACGGGTTTTTTTACAATTATGCGTGGTAGTGGTGACTATTCCGTACTACGGCTTCTATGACACCCTCAGTTTTTTTGAGTGTGTTTATTACTTAAGTACCATTCATTCTTTTGTTTCCTAGGTGTATGCGAAAATACAGCGGGCTTTGAGCTCACATGACGGGTTTTTTTACAATTATGTGTGGTAGTGGCGACTATTCCGTACCACGGCTTCTATGATACCCTCAGTTTTTTTGAGTGTGTTTATTACTTCAGTACCATTCAGTCTTTTCTTTCCTAGGCGCATGCAAAAATACAGCGGGCTTTGAGCCCACATGACGGGTTTTTTTTACAATTATGCGTGGTACTGGCGATTATTCTGTACCACAGCTTCTACGATACCCTTAGTTTTTTCGAGTGAGTTTCTCACTTTCGTGCCATTAAATCTTTTAATTCCTTGGCCCACGTGAATATACAGTGCGATTTGGGCTCACACTACGATTTTCAATTATCAACATCAATATGAAATGACTTTGCTCGCCCGCGAGTGTATTACAAAAGGCATGTTTATCTTACTTTTCCTCCCGAGAGTCCGAGGAACTAATCTATGAATCAGCTCATAATGGCCATGAGACGCGCGGTGTGTTGGTTGAATCTACGTCGCAAACTGTTGCTTCTTCGGCGTGGTCCATTCTTGGTTTCTTTCTGAGCTCCGTCGTGCTTTTTTTCTTGCCTCTTATTGCGTGTTTGATTGCCCTTTCGATCTCGTCGTACCAATTCTTGTTGCCCTGGTCATCGGCCGTAATTATTGCTCAGCACACCTTGTCTGTTCCTCACCCTGCCGGCCTCGTCTGCTCTATTCCCGGTAACGTAAGTTACTGGGTCTTAGAGAGCCTGATTTTTGGGTTTTGGCCGTGCATCACATTTTCGTCAGCAGTTTTCGCGTAATCGCTTTTCCCTCCCAGCCAAATTGTTTCGGCTTGACCTAGCCGCTCCCTCTGCCGCGATTGCCGTTGCTCAATCTCATAATCATGCTTATGAAAACATGGAATCTTCTGGATCCTTCCTCCTAGGTTCGGATCAAGCCTGCCGTTCATTGTTTGCTGATGCGAGATCAGTTCGGCGGTCAACGGCTTGCCGGACGGGAGACAGCCTTGCTCCGAACCTGGGCTGGTAGACTAGCTACCAGTTGTTTTAGTAAGCAAGAACCTGTTGATCGCGAGACGGGCTGAGGGATCAAAGAGGCTTCCTAAAACCCGTGAAATGCGCAGCCACTGGCCACCGGCAACGTCGCAGGATTTTGAGGCTCGGTAACGGTGTTTGTGGGTGCTTTATAATAATTAATAAATAACTAAAAAAGGAAAGAGAAAGAGGGAAGGAAAGGGAAATATATGACTCTCAGAGGGCTCCAGATATATAATGAAAGCTATACTACCAAGCATCTCAGCTCAAGGCATCCTGAGCCGACTCAGGCAGATATATTTACATCCCATGAGCGCGCCAAACAGTGTAAACAGTGACAAACACATTAATCAGATAACGACTTCGATGACGACATGGATCCCCAATCCCCCGATTACTTCAGGATCCGCACTGCCAACAGAGATACAATTTTTTACGAGGTATGTTGACAGCACCAACTTGTCAAGAAAGGTATTGACAAATGGTAGTTAGCTTCATGAACATTTACGTTCTTATCACACCAAGTAACTCCACACTGCGAACAAGAAGAATTCTCAAATTTCAGCCAGAGCCAGAGCTCTGGAACAAAAAAAAGCAGGAAGCTACAGCTGATGCCTTTGTCACAGGCGAAATGCCAAAACACTGCAAAAAAAAAGTGCTGAAAGTGTAGAAAGGAAGGTTGTAAAGGTGGCAGCAAAAGGGATCTTTGTAAAAATCCTTGTGGTGACTGTGGCCAGATGGCATGTGAAGGATGTGGATATCTAGACACAACATGTAACCAGACTTTGGTAAATACCTAGTAAATGAATTTTCCCTTCAAGTAACTGCATGTGATGTGGTATTCATCATAATTAGGATGTATAACCAAGTTTGATAGATGCAGCCCACTCAGAGTATGACACAGTAATATATAGAAATATTTAGCAATTTAAATCTGCTGAAAGGATGGTGTATTGGGTGAAAACGACGTAAAACAAATAAAGGCAGATGTGCGGAGCAGTACCCGGATGTTGCCGTGCCACGTGATTTATTACTCATTTTGGTTGAGCCCAACTAGGCTCAACCGGATTAGGTTGAGCCCAATTAGGCTCAACCAAATTCGGTTGAGCCCTATAAGGGAATTTGATGCCCACAAACACCCACACCCAATAAAGAAAAATATCGACCTAGGTCGATAGCTTAGCTGAATTGAGTTAAATCCGTAGTGAAATCAAATTAATGGGAAAGTTTTTGTTTCAATTGGGCTGGAAAGTCAGACGGAAAGAGCCACATTCGGCAGCTCTTTCCAAAGCGCGAAAATGAACGACTTTCCGCAAGCTCTGAAAGGACTGCCGAAAGCTGATCTTTCAGCAGCCCTTTCCAAAGCCCGAGATTGAACGACTTTCCAAAAGCTCTGAAAGGACTGCCGAAAGTTGATCTTTCAGCAGCCCTATTCAGTGACAAGAATAGTCTTTCTTTCAAATGTAACTGAAAGCCGCACCGAAAGACTTTCTTTCGGCAGCCCTTTCAGCTGCATCGAAAACAAAGACTTTTCGCCATTTCCGAATGGGCTGCAGAAAGAGGAACTTTCAGCATAACCCCAGGGTGTACCCTAAGGTGCACCCCTGGGTGCACCTGCAGGTCGGGGCGTGGACCCTCACGTTGACCTTGCCGCTGAACTTCAAGCAAGGTTTTTTTAAATAAATGTATTATGTAGATACGTATTGCCCAGGTCGTTGTACTCCGGGAGAGAAGTACAACGAGACCAGTCAAGATAGAAGGGAAGACGCATACCATCATGGGCGAGCTCACCGTCCTCGTCCCCATCCTCGCCCTTCTTCTTCTTCGCCTTGCTCTTGCGCTTCTCCTGCGGGTTCGCCGTGTGCTCCTACTCGCACTCGGCTGGGTCGAGCGCCTGCGGAACAGGAAAGTGAGCATCGAGGGGGACGTAGAGGAAGAGAGCAAAATGGAAAGGGACTACACGCCGCAAAGCCCACCAGCAGCATGACGACAGATACGACAGCGCGCTGATACGATGCGTGGCTCGAGAGCGGGCGCGTTGACGCCCGGGGGCACTTTGGCACAGTGGAACGGGCGCCTTGGCGCTCAAGGGCGCGTTCACGCTCTGCCGCGTTGGCGCTCGTTTCAATGCGCCCGCCGCATTGAGGCTCGGGTGCGCGTTCGCGCTTTGGCGCGTTGCTCGATGCTTGGGAGCGGGCGCGTTGGCGCCTGCGGGTCGGCGCTCGCGGGCGGGTGCCGCGCTGCTGTCTTAAACTAAGTCTCGGTCTCATCATCGACTGGGAACACATACAAAAGCACCACGAGCAATAACTTCTACATTTGAGGGCGCGCGCGCGATTTGTACAATCGTTTGTAAGTAGAACCTGCTCTATAAATGCAATGTTAGATGAGGAACGTTAGCGAGTGCAAATAATGCTCACCTTACTCTCCTACCCCGCCAACGCAACCCCCAGCCACAGCCAGAATTCAAGCTCCACCATTCCCCCCGCTCCCACCGTAAAAAACTCCCTATGGTTGACGCCGCAGCCCGGGCAGCGCACGACGCGAGCACGACGACCCTGCGCGGCGAGGACCAGATGAATAATGCGCTCTGGACCGAACCTCAGTTAGCACAACACAGAGGGAGCAAGCCAAATGACGACGCACCTGCAAGCATTCGGTGCCGCGAATACACAATCCCCCAAAACCAGAGTCCGTGCCCGTTCTGCTCGCATTTCTTGTACTGCTGGCGGCGCCGCGCGAAGTTTTTCGTGTGCCCGTATTTTGCTTGAAGCTGGTGGTGGTTGTCTGGGTCGAGGCGCAGCTGGATGTAAACGCCGCCGGGACCATCGCGTTTGTATGGGGAGCGCCCCAGCGCCAGCAGAGCGCGCGTTTGGTGGATGCCATTGCGAATCCGGCGGCTGAGGGTGTCGGCCGTAGTGATTGTCGACTAAGGGAGGGTACTTACAGCCGTTCGAGGACGGGGTTGCGACGAGGTTGACGAGTGCGGGCCATCGTAGTAGTGGTAAGACGACAAGAGGTATTTGGCGTCATTGTGTCGGCACCGTATGCGTTGGCTTGGGCGCCGGTTTGTTACAGCCAGCGTTTGGCTCCCGTGGCTCCTGGCGACGCCGTCCGCCTCTGCTTCGGCGCCGGTGGGGGGCTGGGATCCGGGCGGGCGGCGGCTGGCTGGGCCCCGGCATCGTGTAAGGGCGGGGCTGGCCTGTCTGTGTGCGGGCGGGCGGGGATGAACACCAGCGGCACGCTGCGTGTAGGCGCGTCGCTGTGCGCACAGCTGCCTTGCGTCTCCTTCAGCGCCAGGGCGAGGACTGGCTGGGACGAACGCGGGTCTCGCGTCGGGTGCGCTGGTGCGGGCCGCGGGGCCGGTTGTCCCGGACGTGCGAGCAAGGCGCGCGCGGCGGGTACAAACGCGAACCTGCACTCGGCGGTACGTCGGGCAACGTTCGGAGCCTCAGAAGCAATGCAGACCCACGCCGAGCGATGTACACTCGGGGAGGGTCATTTTAAAAAAATTTAAAATTTAAAATTTTGCGAATCCGCGAGCTAGATGGATATCTCCTCACTCGATTTTGGCGCGTCGCTGGCGCCAGGGGTATTCATCGGGAGGCCTCAATCGACGGCGTGTCGCCACGGACTTGCAATAAAAAAAAATCGAATATCAAATATTATTATAAGACTACAAGCGTCAGCTCGGTTTGTATGGAGCGGGATCTCGAGACAACTTACCAAAAGTATAAGGTATATGCGGGGCACCGCCCCCGAGAGTCTCGAGCTGCTCCGATAAGAGTTGATAGTACTGGGTAAGAAGGTGGTCAGAATGCGCCAAATCGGGTCACGAAAAAAAAAAACGCACCACGGGCAATCAGCAAGTACGGGGAGAGCGGCTTAATCCGCGTGCAATCGAGTTCCGCTAGTCAGTCCCGGTGGCACGATTTCCTGCTGTGACCCCCGAGCGATTTACACTCGGGGAGGATCAAATGACCGCGAGGGTAAGAGTTTGGTTGCGGGCGCCGGCGAGGGCAATCGCGGCCAGACATTGGTTGCGAGTAGGGAGACTGGTTGTGGAGCTTGAAAAGCGGTGGAGACCCTTTCCAAGCGATTTACACTCGGGAAGGTCAAATGACCGCGAAGGTATAAGCTTGAGCGACATGGTCGCGGGCGCCGGTGAGCACACTAGTGGCCAGACATTGGTTGAGAGCAATGAGATTGGTTGTGGAGCTTGAGAAGTGGTGAAGACCCACGCCGAGCCACTCGCAGTCGACGAGGGTCAGAACGCGGGTCAAGGGTGTTAGGCGGGAAAGCGGTGCAGGGCAACGACGCCGGTGGCCGATAGCATCTGCGCCGTCGAGTGCTTGGTATGGGCGAGCCACACGGGCAACGAGCGATCTACACTCGTTGACCTTGTGGTGGTCAAGACCAAGTCTGATGTCACACCGGGTGACCTTGTGACACCATTAAGTAACAGACCTCCGCTTTAAAAATCTTATAGGAGCGGCATATGGCTGCGTCTCGGGCTTCACCTGAGTCGCTTACACGGGCGGATGATACCGGGGGAGGAAAAAAATCATTGCGTGCCAGGTACAGAATAGATTTATACAAATATATGTAAGGCAAGATAGACAGACGGACGGACCTCAGGATAGGATTGCACCCATGTCTACGAAACGATCGACTATGCTGGAAGCAACCCTCTCATAACCGTCCCAACACTTCTTGACGTCCTTCTGGAACTTCAGGTTGTGCCTCCAGACACTTTGGCGTTGCAGAATGTAAACACCCTTCTCGAAGTGGGTCAGACGTTTTTGAAAGAAATCGTCTTCGCATTGCGGTGTCCACCATGCCCCGTCGAGACTTCCGCGCGCCCACGCACTTGGTTTGGGCCACCATGAGACAATAGAGGTTTGCTCGGCGTCTGACTCGTCCTGTCCGTGCCCTAAATGTGCGCGTTCGTAAGGAAAAAGACGCCGCGAACAGATGCTACATACCTTGCTTTCCCTTGTCTTTCCCTCCTCCCCTCTTTTGGCCTGGATTGCCAATCAGTAAGCATGAAACGAGTAAACAAACGATGTTACATACCAGTTCTGACGTGATAAACGCCGCAGAGAAGATCAATTTCATGGTCAGAAAGTCTGTCGTGCCAATATGCCCATGTTGTTACTCCATTCCACAAACAGTCACCGACATCGTAGATGTCATCGCTGAACCCGCGGAAAAAGTCGTCGTCTGAGACTTCTGACCTTGCCAGCCGCCCAATTACGCCGCCGTACTGCAACGCAATGCGACCGCGAGGAGTATGGAGGAGTTGGAGATCGCGCTGGGTGGTGTATGCGTTATAGTCGTGCACGTCGAACTTGTAGTTCTCGGGGCGAAATCCTAGACCCGAACTCGTATCGACCATGAAGCCCTTGGGACGATGACTCAACGGGGCTGGCGTCTCTCGCGCCGGCATGATTTCAGTGCTGACATAGGCAAGCCGGAATGGGATGCCTCGAGCCAAAAGGTGTTGCGCAACGTCCTTGAGTTCTGGACCCCACTGTTGACGGAGGATCTCTATGAGGTCTGTCGCTCGTGGAATCAAGAGGGCCTCGCTTCCGATCCCGCTGCCAATTTTGCTGACCACATAGTAGTAAGCCTCCTCTGACGGGTTGCGCATGCTCTTGAGATTCTCCCGCCGAATTTGGAATAACTTGGTTTTGGGGGGAACGCGCACACCCCCCTGCAGAGCATGGTGAAAGTCCAGGAGGTTCCTGTCGATATCATTGACAGAACGCGCCTGAATACATTGTCCGAAGAAGATACCCAGTATATTCGCAAGGCCTTTCTCTGCGGCCAATTGCCCGCCGATATCTCTCATGCCGACGACATTGGCCAGGAGCTGCGGCTTCAAGCATGCTTGAGGCGGATTGAGAGGAACGAAATTCTCGGGAAACTGCGGCATCAAAAACCCATACCGCATCTCGAGTGCGCGCAAGAGACTTCCGGCGCTCGACTCGTACTCGGGCTTGTCCGTTCTGGGAGCAAGACCGAACTTGAGGTACACCAAGGTCACACAGTTCCTCGAGGCTTCGGTGAGGTCGCGCACGGGTATGTCAGATTCCGCCATGTCTGGGCCGAGGTCTTCATCCCCGGGCTGCCCGTAATCAAGCGACTCCATCTCGATGTCGTGGAGGCGTTGCGTTTGCATGACTTGCATGGTATCAGCATCTCGAGGCTGCGTTGGCACGACTTGCATGGTGTTATCCTCTCGGGGCTGCGTTTGGACGACTTGCATGCTGTCATCCTTTGGAGGCAATCGTGATGCCATGTCGATGTTTTGGGGGAAGATCGGATGATTACCCGCGTCGTCGTCGTCGTCGTCGTCATCGTCAGAAGGGGCTTCATCATAACCTTCCCCGAATACTGGGTCGCTATTCTCGAAGATCTCGCAAAGGTCCCATTCATTCGAGATTGGGTCGAACCGACGCCGAGGACCGTTGTATTCACTCCAGAGGTCCTCGTAGTTGCCTCGACCTCCGGGTTGGCGGATGTAGTGCCCATCCTGTTCTTCCCAGACGAAAACACGGGCTTTTGACGGGACTTGACCCTTTTTTGCGTGTTCTGAGCGCTGTGTGCGTCGCTGCCGGTCGGTAGAGCTCTCTTTCGCCATCGCTTTCAAGTTCCCCTCTCTTCTTCGAGCGAAGAAGGCTTGAATTGTCTCGTTTTTCTTTTGCTTGCTGTGTGCAGGAAGGGGGGGGAAGGGAGCAGGCTCAACAGCTGGTGCGGCGGAATCTCGATGCTCATTGTCAGGACCGGGGGTGGGAGGGGGGCAGGCGCGACAGGCGGCATGTAGGGGTCCCGATACCAGACTAATGATGCGCTGTCGACAGTCCATCGGCTGAAAATCAGCTCCCCCTGCGGTGAGGAGGCGAGGTATTCCAGCTCATCGGTGTCAGGCACGAAGTCCAGAAATGCAGGGGGGACATCGAAGGAGCTTATTTGTCTCGGTAAGTTCCCCCAGGAAAGATAGATAGGGATGGTCCCCGGGACGGTGGAGCGGAGAATTGTCCCCAGTAACCACTCGAGTTCACGACGCGCCTCACGCTCCTTATGGTGAACACCTTCGGGAGCCGGAATGCGGTACAGAGCTCCGACGCGTTCCTCTCTCCAATTGCCGACGACTGATTCCTCCAGATAGGATAGGAAAGCCGAATGGACTTTAGTGGTCTTCTCCGTGATCATGCTCCGCCAATCCGGAGGGTCGGCACCTCGAGCAACCTCGGCGGTCTCCCAACTATGCATGCACCAAAGCCCCATCGACACGTAGCCGAGAAGAGGCAGGAAATTGTCTCTTGAACACGCTGCAGCGAAGCGCGCCGCTCGCTCGCTTCGGAATGAGAGGAGGAACTTGAAGCGGGCGGGGAAGAACCAAGAGTTTACAAACCGGTACAGGGCTTGCTGGGGCGCCAACTGGAACATTGCATTTCCCAAAGCACGGAGGCAGAGCTCCATTCGCAGCCAATGTTCGGCGACGTCGTGATGAAGGCAAAAACCATTGTCCTCGTCGCTGATAATCGGCAGTTTGTGACGAGGGCGGTCAAAAATTTTGAAGAAGTTGTCGCGCCAGGGATAATTCCTCGGAATGAAGAGCAGATATGGATAGTTGAGGGAAAGATACCGCGGTTGGCGGAAAAAAGGGTTTATGGTGTTATTGTCGATGACGGGAGCTTCCTCGGGCGTGGGGGTGTGGCGTACGATGTCAGAAGAGCCGCTGTATACGGTGTACAGCTGCCTTTTGTGGGAGTAGTGCCCGTAAAGAGGGCCATTGGGCTGGAAAACGGGTAAGTGACAATTTTCGGTCTAAACAAGCACAGATGCACATACCAGGACACTAGGTGCATCAGTCATGGTGCGGGAAGTGGAGACAGAGATCTGGAGAGACTTCTGGGTCGAGTTAGCTCAACGCACGGGGGGTATGAAAGTCTGGCTTACTGAGGCGGCGGTTTCACAATGGCAGCAGACACAAGAGAGCACGGGCGGATTTTGGGACCGGTTAAGCTCCTCCTGGATGAGCAAAAGCAATGGACCAGAATTGCCAGGGGATTTACCCCCGGGAATGGAGGACTATGCGGACGCGCGCTGCTTCTTTGAGAGGCAGATTCACGATTGCCGGGAAGATTGCCGGGGGATCTACACCCGGGAATCCAGAGGTCTCGCAAAGGCGCAGTCGCTGCTCTGGGTGGCTCTACGATTACCAGGGATTTACCCCGGAATCGTTGACCTTGGCGTCGAGAGGTACGTGCGGGTGACTCTGTGACCTGTGACCCTGCGACCCCGTGACCCGCGGAGTTGGTCTCCGACTTGACTCCGACCACCATGTTTGTTGGGTGCAGGTCGCCCAACAAATACCCGCTGCTGGCGGCCGTTTCTTGGGTGCAGGTCGCTCAAGAATTGTCTCGTTGATGGTCTTGTGCCCAGGCGTCGACTGCTGGCGAGTGTTTCTTGGGTGCAAGTCGCCCAAGAAATGCTCATGTTATTGCTGAGCTGAGGCAGGCGTTTCTTGGGTGCAGGTCGCCCAACAAATGCGGGGGTGTATTGCTGAGCTGAGGAGAGAACTCGGTCACTCTTGTACGTTGTATTGAATGTCATCGTGTATTCTGAAGTTAAATTACACGTAGAATCCCACAAGCTCTAATATGCACCTCGCGCTGGTCTAGTTCGGCGGGTTGTAGACAGTAAACTCCCTCATCTCCACCTCCTTCTCCTTGATCATCAACTGCTCCTCGATGTCGGGAATGTACTTCTTCTGCTGCGAAAGCCAGGTTTCGTCATACAGATATCGGGCGAGTCGTAGGGGAGCTGCAGTTTTCGAATTCTCGCCAGTGCGCTGCCGGATGCGCTTCTGAGCTGTCTTCGTCTTCGCTCTCTCCGTCGCGTCGTCAATGATCTCCATGTAGCCACCGATCTTCGTGGGGCGCCACGCGCATTTCCTGATCTTATGCGTCGTCACTACAATCCGCTGGTCTCCGCACACTACCTCTGCAGGTTCGTCCTCCTCGGACGACATCCCCGCCACATCCAGCTCCCTGAGAATTTCCTCCTTCAGCCACTGCCAAGCCGCAGCACCGTCGTACTGGCTCATTGCTGCGCAGACCTTGATCATCCTGTCCGTCGTAACCATACGGGAATCGAATTTCTGCCAAATTATTAGGCCGTTGCCCCTGCGAGTAGAGTCAGGACCGCCACTTACATGCTGTTTGCGCGAGTGGTGGACGAGTCTCTTCTGGCGTTTCTCCCCGTAGCCCTCTGCACGCTCACGCGCTTGCTCGGATGTTTCCCCTGGGCGAGCCCGGTAGCGGCTCCACTCGCCCCGCGCTTCTTTGAGGTAGTTGTGAAACAGCGCTAGGAGGTAGCTATTGTCGACGTCCGGGAGCCCGTAACGCTGAGGATCTTCTTCTCGCCTTTCTTGTATCTCTTCTACGAGTCTCTCGAAAAGCGCTTGGTTCCACAAACAATGCGCCCAACCAGCCCCAAAAAAGAACCTGAACTCATTGGGCTCCTCCTCGCCCTCCTCGCAGCGTCCCGCCGTAGCTGCGTCCACGGGCTTGTAATCCTTGAACTCCACAAAGGTCGTGCATCCCGTCAACATGCGCAAAAGTTCGCGGACCAGCGCCTGGCGCGAATTTCAGTCTTTTGCTGCACGAATGGTCGAAGTGGACCAACCTTCCACAATAGATCAGCTCTTGGATCCATCTTCGCCTGTTGTGCCTTTCGGGCTTCAGTCATAACAGTCATGGCCCCCGGCGCTTTCTTGCGGCTGCGTCGGACCGTCTTCCCCAATCCCACAGCTTTCAGCAGTGCCTCCACGAACTTCGGGTCGCTGAGGTTGATGAGCGGTGGGGCCTGTGAAGTCGTCTGCCCGGCGGTCGCGGTCGTTTGTGGCGCCGCCGAGGGGTCTGGCGGCGTCGGCGCGCTCATGGAGATCACCGAGAACCGCCCGTATCCATTACGTATGACGGCCTCGACTGCTCGCTCTTCACGAGTCGCCGCTGGGACAAATTGGGGTGGCCGCGTCGGTGGTGCGTGTGGAAAACGGATATCTTCCATATCGTCATTCTGCGTGCCCCGGGCGCCCCCTCTTTGGTTGCTCTGGCGGGCATGGAAGGCTGCCAGTTTTGTTTCGTAATCCGTCTGGTACATCGGTAAATACTTGTTTCGAGTCATGAAGTGGTAATCTACCTGTATTTTCTCTTGCTCGCGCCGATGCTTCGCTTCCTGGAAGAATAATCAACACCATACTCAAGCAACAGTATCGGGCAGTCACTCACTGCTTCGGCCAGCTTTTGCTTTTGCTCCTCGTCCTTCGCAGCCTAAGACAGCATTCTAAATAATCGACCTTTGACGACGACCAGCACCCCACTTACAATCTGAGCATCAACCTCCTTAACCCGCTGTGCATTGAACTGCTGCTGCTCGATGAAGGCGTTGTACTGGTCGTTCTTCTCCTTTGTGAACTTCTCGGTGAACTTCTCGAAATGTGCGGTCCACGCTCGGTCCTGAAGAAGTCAGTCGGTGAGTGGGAGAACGAACAAAGACGCGTACCCTATCCTCCAGAACCAAGTCCCTAGTCTCCACAACCGAGGTAACCAGAGCCTTCACCCGCGTGAGCTCCTTCTCCATCTCCGCCAATTTGGCTTCAGCCTCTTTTTTCTCCCGCAGAGCCGCTTTCGCTGTCTCCCGCGCGTAGTGCGCCCTCTCCCTTTCCTGCATCAATGTTAGTCAGGGTTCGATTTAAAGTGAACCGACCCACGTTTGCAAGCCTATCCCTGGCAGGATTTGATATTACAACCCTTTTATGCTGAAAACAAGAAAAATCTCGGTTTATATTCATAACAGGTTCAGAAGAGCGCAACGACGAACTTCATTGGGGCGGGGGCCTTCTTGGCCAGCCCAGACGGCAGTCGCGTCGCCACCAGTGTCGAAGTTGGTTCTTGTGCCGCCCATGCCGACGTTGGATCCCTGCCGAAAAATGAGCCTAGTCAGCAAGCCGTGGTCGACGATCACTAACCTGCGTCGCGGGTTGTTCTTGTGGCGTATATACGGGTCCCGTGGGTCCACCGCCATCGATGTTGGCCTGCCGAAAAGTGAGCCAAGTCAGCAAAGCGTGGTCGACGAACACTAACCTGCGGCGCGAATTGTTCTTGCGGCGTATATACGGGTCCCCCGCCATCCATGTCGACGTCAGTTGGCCCGTCATGCCTGCGGGGTTCGTCGGACCAAACGTCGGTGCCTCCGGGGCCTTGGAAGTAGTAGCTGCCCCCTGGCATGTCGGGTATGTCGCTCATCATGGATATCGGAGAGTCGGGATGGTTATCGGTGAGTCGGAAATCCGTCGCGAGGCGTATACACCTCAGGACAGATGGGACAGAAATGAGAAATGTGCGATGTGCGAGGGTGCGCTTTATATGGCCCGCCGCGCGCTTTGAAAAGCCTTTGGGATGCCTCATGGAGAACAGAATATTGGGGAGAGGAGAAAGGAAGCCGGAATAATGGGGAGAAGACTCAGCGTCATAATGGGAGAAGCCTCGTGCCATGAACGGAATAAATAGGAGAGGGTGTCGGTGCCTTTGGTTTGACTGGCGTGGAATTAACGGAATAATGGGGAGGGTCAGCAGGTGCCGGTGCTCTTTGTTTGAAAGGCAGAAATGACGCCTCGAAGGTCGGGAGGGTGTGAACGGAATATGGGGAGCGGGTCGGAGGGTTCCTCTTTGTTCTTGTCGGTTACACTGTAATTTCCCTCCCCCCCCACAGAAATGCACATTAAATTAAGCGTGAAATTATAATAGTCACTACGAACACGAAAAGAAGTATAGAACAAGACTGTAGGACTGCGAATACGAATTCAAAAAAAAAAAAATGAATGCCGCGACGTCTAGATCTAGGGCGAACCGGGAAACGCGCGCCCTCGCTTGAGAACGAGCTCCTTGGGCAGTCGGGTGCGGTGTGGGCTTTGGAACTTTGACATGCGATCGAGCGCACTGTGTAATCTGGATCAGATCAGAGATGGGAAGGAACATCGGAGAACCACTACGTACGCGTAAAAGATGTAGTCTGCGACCGCGAATCTGTCGAGCGCATGTTGACGACGGAGTTGCTGTCGCGCGCCGCCGCGCGCATGATCACCACGTCGCCCGCGATGGTGTTAGCGCACGCATTTGGGTCCAATGCCTTTCCACGTTTCATAAATATATGAAAGCGCGACAATTTCTTGCCGTGTTGAAGTTTTATTTTGAAGTCGTGGATCCATGGCTGATGGGCAGCGTCTGAGAAGTTGGATTCGACGAGAGGGTATCGTGACACGTCGGATTCGATATTGGTGGGCGTGGAGACGAAGCGGGGCGCATTATGTGAGGTGGAATAGTGGCGGGAGCGAAGCGTTCTCAAAGAGCACTGAAAATGTGTCATTCAACGTCGAAGACGCGATACGGGATGGCTGCTCTGACCTTGCGAATCACGACTGGCTTGCGGTTGTTGACCATGGTGTCTGGGAACAATGTCTAGGGTCGAGGTCGTGGGGGGAAGTTGACCTTGCCTTGAGGGATGGACGGTTTTATAGGGAGTTTCTTTGTTCTTTGTCTCTGGACAAAAGGTAACAAACGGCGCAGTGACCCGCGACCCGCGACCCGCGACCTTCGACCTTCGACAATAGGGCACCCGGCGGGTCTGGCGCTGCGCTCATCGACGCTCACCCAGCGATTTACACTTGGTGGACATCGAAGTCGGGAACAACGCCTAAGGTGCGGGTGGCCTTCACCGCCACAGCTGTCAATCGAAGGTCGGATCGATCGCGAGCACCGACCCGATTTGGAGGTAGATCGGGTCTTCACCGCCACAGCTGTCAAATCGAAGCTCCGAGCCCCGAAGACCCCATTTAGAGGCACACGCGATTTGAGGATGTGGAGAGTAAGCAAAACACAAAGATGACATTAGGGACGAGGCATTAGGACGACATGTAGTGGATAATGAGTAGTGGGTAAATAGGAACGAGGGTGGATGATAGGAAAGAGGGTGGATAATAGGAACGACGGTAATAAGAACGAGGGTCGAATGAAAATTATGTGGGGGGTGTCACCTTGCGCTTCGGGTTCGTCCTAGTCTTGGGTCCACTTCGACGAGGGTCTACCCCTGCGAGCGCGTTAAAGACTTTTCTGGTTGATTTGTCAACGGCGCGCGCCGCGGAGTTGTGGAGTTTGCCCTGCAAACACACCGCCGCGGGCCAGAAGTTGTCGTACTCAGCGAGCCACTCGAAAATTTCGGTCAACTAGAAGTCATTCAGTTCAGTAAAGCAGATTGAATGGATAATGTAGAGTCGCACCTTTTTGTAGACCTTGTGAACGTCGTTTTTGTCCTGGTGGGTTAGCGCCAACGACGGACGCAAGTACCGTGTGCAGAGGGCATCAAGCTGGGTCTGGCAAAAAAAAAATGAGGACGACGTCAATCGCATGTGAAAATTTTTCACCCTGAACGCCATGTATTCCTTGTCGTGCTCCCGCTCGGTCAAGTTGGGATAAAGGTCCTTGAACAACAACTTGACAGTTTGAATGTTCGCGTTTGAGGGCCGTTGGATCTGATTTAATGGCTTCTTTGCCATGCGAGAAGAGTCGGAGTCGGAGTCGGAGTCGGAGTCGGAGTCGGAGTCATCGCTCTCGATTGGC
Organism: Mycena sp. CBHHK59/15; assembly: GCA_029204085.1. Classification (NCBI taxonomy): domain Eukaryota; kingdom Fungi; phylum Basidiomycota; class Agaricomycetes; order Agaricales; family Mycenaceae; genus Mycena; species Mycena sp. CBHHK59/15. The sequence goes on from JARGXW010000959.1 coordinate 46,440, forward strand.
GTCAGCGAACTCTCTCGGTTCTCAGGCGTGGGTTGGCGACGTCGGGGAGGGGGGGCAGGTGTGGGCGCGCGACGTGGAGCTGGTGTAGGTGCGCGACGAGGACCGGGAGGAGGAGTAGGCGTGCGATTGCTATCGATGTCGGTTAAAATGCGCGGAGACGGGAACTGCTCCGGGATAATGTTGGTGAGCAGGACCGGCAGCATGATCGGGCAGGGCGCAGAGAGGAGCGGGCGGGCGACATGCTTTGTAGGAGCGCTGGTGAACAGAGGCGACATGAGGAGGGAAGGCAGAGGAGGGAAGGCAGAATGATCATGAGACGCGTATATAACGACCTGAGCGGCGTGAAAGGAGCCACTCTGTTCTTTGTTCAGGGGTCTTTGTCCGAGTCAATTGGTCTTCGGCCATCAAAATCGCTTAGTCCGAGGCTCGCTTTGTCTCTGATTGAATGAGATATATAAGGCTCGAGCACCAAGAATTTTGTACCTTCTCTCGATTTCCCATCCCAATCCGACGTCTCTACCGATGGCCATGCTCGCCTTCCCTACGTTCGGCACCGCGGTCTCAGCAAACACCCCGGTAGCGTCCTCACCCTCGCTGTTACAGAAGACGGCAAGATTCTTGCCAGTGGCGGTAAGCGTCTGTCACCACCGAGTGGATACTTGCTCATCTGCGCTCAGGCTCACAAGGGACCCGACTTTGGAACGTTACTGACATGACGGGCATTCAGCGTCCCAGCCACGTCAGCAATCGCGGCGCCACTCTGGTCGTGATATGGGCTCGTCAAGCCGACGAGCCGCACGACGTTCTGTATGCCGGTACACAGAACGGTTATTTTTATTGCTGGCGTCAACAAGACGGGGTAAGGATGCGCTGCAGTATAGGGTGTTCCTGCGTCACTAACTCTGATGTCGAAGATGTTTGAAGAGACGTTCGTCATACAGATGTCCGACCCTGGCGAGATAACTGCCATGGCATTTGACTCGACCAACAATCGGCTTTGCCTATGCAGCCGCAACGACGTGGTGCAGTCCTGGGCAATTTCGAAGGACCCTCTGACCAGCAAGTGGATGCCCACCAACATCTTCAGCAGGAGATTTCCTCGCTTGGCGCCTCAAGCAGTCACGTTTGCCGCATTCGATAACAGTCAAGACCGCGATATCATCGTGCTTGGTTTCCATAACAATGGACCTATGTAAGTCTGCAGTCGGATCTCATAGACAAATGTTGAATTGCAAGGTTTAGCTACACAATCCGCGGTAAAACGGGAGAAACCGCTTCAGACTGGTCGGTGGGGGAGGATGTACGTCTTTGTTATCGAGATTCAGAGTGAGGTACTGA